>JAJJWW010006749.1:0-117323 GCA_023531295.1 Papaver armeniacum
AGAGTGTCTCGAGAGAAGGTAGCAAGACTCGAGAGAATGTCTCGAGAGACGGTAGCAAGAGCCTGCGAAATTATCAAAGAGCTCTCGAGAGAATGAGCTGTATGTGAGCTGTCATCCATTATGTAAACACCTATATAAAGAGGAGAGCAGGAGAGAGAAAGGGGAGGGATAATTTTGGGAGGACACTTTTAGGAGGAGAGAGATATTTTTAGAGAGAGATTTATTTTCTTTATCATCTTCTTCCCAAATAATTAGATCTAGAGCTCTAGAAAATATCCATTAATGGAGATTCTCAATGTAATTCAAATGTAACCTCAACAATCATAGTGAAGAATCGTGGATGTAGATCACATTGATCGAACCACGTAAAAATCTTATGTGTCTATTTAAATTTCTAGCACTTATATTTAAAATTTAGGTGATTAATATGATTTAGATCTACAAAATATAGTGAGGGTGTAGTGTGGGAAATCCTGCCACTACATATGCGCTAGAAACAGGGACCTAATCTTGTTGGTTCAAGAAAGTTTAGAAAAAACGGCTACTGTTGGTGATGAATTCAATTGGATCTATAAACTTTAAGAGAAATTTCCATGAAAAGTAGTTACTGTTCATACTTATTATTTAGATCTACAAAATTTAGGTTCAAAAATGGAAATTTTATGGAAAGAATCACACTTTCAGGGAGAAAACACCGTCAACAATTCAAAGACATGAAAAGAGGAAGAGAAAAAAATAGGTTGTTGTGATGAAATTCAAGGAAGAAAGCTAATTTTTTAATGGAAGATTTCATATTCAGGAGAAAAAGAAAAGAGGAAAATTGTTGAAGGAAATAAAGGATGAATGAAGAAAAGGATAAGAATAAAACGTCATGAATTTTATCACAAACAGAAGCTCGCACAGATGGTTTGAGTTGGAGCGAAGAAGCTTGATGTCGCAAGATCAAATCTCGCCACAGTCATATTTTTCAAATATTTTTGAACTTTCAAGAGGGGAAAAATGGAATAAAGCTATAGCATTGTGTGTTTCCTTCGCAAGCAGCAAGTAGCCCAGATGGTCATTCGCGAAGAGAATAAGCTTGGGGTTGCGAGTTCGAATCCCACCTTTTACATATTTTTGAACTTCCGAGAGCGAAGAAGTGAATAAAGTTATAGTATTGTGTGTTTCTTTCACAAACATAGAGCTAGCACAATTGGTCACCGCGAAGAGTATAAACATAAGGTCGCGAGTTCGAGTCTTACCCTTCGCGAAGAATTTTTGTCATCTTTTTCCTTGAATATCAAAGGGTGAATATAAGTCATGTATTAGCATTCTCGCGATCCTTTCGCACAGGAGGAGTAGCACAATTGGTCACGAGCGAACAAGAGGAGCTTAAGGTCGCGGGTTCGAATCTCCCACCTCGCAAAGAATTTTTGCTTCGCAAAGAAGGGAAAAAAATGGATAATTTCGCAAGGTTGTTTCATTCTTTCGCAAACAAGAGGCAGCACAGTTGGTCACCTGCGAGGTTAATGAGTTCATGGTCGCGAGTTCAAGTCCCATTGAACGTCCATTTTTGCATGGATTTTTCGCAACAGTATCTCAGCAAGAAGAAAGTAGGTGATTATCTCACGAAACACTTCGCAGAGGCATGGCTAGCACAAGCTGGTCGGGAGGCATGAATGTGAGCGAGTAAGGTCGCAGATCAATTCTTGCTCTCGCACACTTATTTTTGTTATGAGAAATTTCGCACAAACTTTGCTTATCTCGCAAAGAAGAAAGTTGATGATTATCTCGCAAATGAATTTCGCGAGAGAGAGTTAGGAACAGCTTGGTATGTTGCGAGAAAATCCAAGAAGCGAGTCATGGGTTCAAGTCTCACTTTTCACATTTCTTTTCTGTCGCGAGATTGACAACAACAAACCACAAAAGCTAAGTACCACTTTCCTTAAACATTTTACTTACAAAAATAAAAGATTTTTGATTTGATTTACAAAAGGCGAGATAATCACGTAATTACAAAGATTTCGTAATCTACAAAGATTTCACGATTACAATAATTCAGAACAATATCTCGCACGCAGATCAATTTATATATTTCCTTAAATACTTGCTTTGTTTCAAATGAGAATGATATCCAACATGGAGAGTAGTAAGCGGCAAACCTTTATGGCGTACACCCTAGTTCGCGAATTTACCCTATGATTTCGCAAGAGGCAATGTACCTAAAGTGCGTCATATAAGGGGGTACCTATTAGGATCATTTCCATGAAGGATGTTTTATCGGATGAAATGAAATGAGTTATACAAAGGAAATCAAAACAAAGAAAAATGATTTGAACTTGAAATTAAATAAATATCTTTGATAAAAGAAATGTGGAATACTAATCTAAATTTTTATTTGCATTACAAAGCATAGCATGAGGCAAAGAACATGGAGCGGGAGTTTCGCATGATGGATTCACAATACTTTATATTTAGAGGATTAAGTACTTCTTATACTTCTCAAAGGATACTTCATACTTCTTATATATTTCGAGGATTGAGTACTTCTATACTTCTTCAAGGATACTTCATACTTCGCATACTTCAAGAGATAATACTTCTTATTCACTTCGCAAAGCTTCGAACTTCGCAAAAGAATAGAGGCAAGCACTGTACTTTCAAGTCCAGTATTCTTCCGCTCGTTCCTTCATCAACAAAGACCAAAGATTACTACAATAACAGATTTTTCCTTAAAGATCGCTCTTCAAGCAATATTCAAGGAAAAAGAGGCAAGATGTAGGATTCAAATATCGCACAACATATTTTCTTAGCGTCATGAGATTCAATTATTTTCTTAACTCGCGAGAGTGTCTCGAGAGAAGGTAGCAAGACTCGAGAGAGTGTCTCGAGAGAAGGTAGTAAGACTCGCGAGAGTGTCTCGAGAGAAGGTAGCAAGACTCGAGAGAATGTCTCGAGAGACTGAGAGCAAGAGCCTGCGAAATTATCAAAGAGCTCTCGAGAGAATGAGTCGTATGTGAGTTGTCATCCATTATGCTAACTTTATATAAAGAGGAGAGCGGGAGAGAAAGGGAGAGAGGATAATTTTGGGAGGACACTTTTAGGAGGAGAGAGAGATTTTAGAGAGAGATTTATTTTCTTTATCATCTTCTTCCCCAAATAATTAGATCTGGAAGCTCTAGAAAATATCCATTAATGGAGGTCTCAATGTAATTCAAATGTAACCTCAACAATCATATTGAAGAATCGTGGATGTGAATCACATTGATCGAACCACGTAAAAAATCTGTGTCTATTTAAATTTCCTAGCACTTATATTTAAAATTTAGGTGATTAATATGATTTAGATCTACAAAATGTAGTGAAATTGTAGTGTGGGAAATCCGTACTACCTGCTAGAGTTCGAGTTCGGGGTTCACAAGAATCCGAAATACATATTTTTACCCATGCGATATGCTCATGAATCACGCACCAAGCCTTGTGTCTACACAAATTTGTTTTTGCAAGTTTTTATTTAAGAGTTTTATTTATGGGAGGATTCCTTTTACGAGTTTAATTGTTTTACAAGAAACAAAAAACTTGGTTTATAAGAAATCCGAAACCCTAGAGGTTCAGGGTTCACAAGAAATCCGAAATACATATTTTTACCCATGCGATATGCGCATGAATCACGCACCAAGCCTTGTGTCTACACAAATTTGTTTTTTGCAAGTTTTTATTTAAGAGTTTTATTTATGGAGTGATTCCTTTACGCGTTTAATTGTTTTACAAGAAACAAAAACTTGGTTTACAAGAAATCCAAACCCTAGAGGTTCAGTGGTTCAGTGGTTCACAAGAAATCCAAAATACATATTTTTACCCATGCGATATGCGCATGAATCACGCATCAAGCCTTGTGTCTACACAAATTTGTTTTTTGCAAGTTTTTATTTAAGAGTTTTATTTATGGGAGGATTCCTTTTACGCGTTTAATTGTTTTACAAGAAACAAAAAACTTGGTTTACAAGAAATACGAAACCCTAGAGGTTCAGGGTTCAGGGTTCAGGGTTCACAAGAAATCTGAAAATACATATTTTTACCCATGCGATATGCGCATGAATCACGCACAAGCCTTGTGTCTACACAAATTTGTTTTTTGCAAGTTTTTATTTAAGAGTTTTATTTATGGGAGGATTCCTTTTACGCGTTTAATTGTTTTACAAGAAACAAAAAACTTGGTTTACAAGAAATCAAACCCTAGAGGTTCAGTGGTTCTGTGGTTCACAAGAAATCCGAAAATACATATTTTTACCCATGCGATATGCGCATGAATCACGCACCAAGCCTTGTGTCTACACAAATTTGTTTTTTGCAAGTTTTTATTTAAGAGTTTTATTTATGGGAGGATTCCTTTTACGCGTTTAATTGTTTTACAAGAAACAAAAACTTGGTTTACAAGAAACCAAACCCTAGAGGTTCTGTGGTCTGGTGGTTCACAAGAAATCCGAAAATACATATTTTTACCCATGCGATATGCGCATGAATCACAGACCAAGCCTTGTGTCTACACAAATTTGTTTTTTGCAAGTTTTTATTTAAGAGTTTTATTTATGGGAGGATTCCTTTTACGCGTTTAATTGTTTTACAAGAAACAAAAACTTGGTTTACAAGAAATCCGAAACCCTAGAGGTTCGTGGTTCAGTGGTTCACAAGAAATCCGAAAATACATATTTTTACCCATGCGATATGCGCATGAATCACGCACCAAGCCTTGTGTCTACACAAATTTGTTTTTTGCAAGTTTTTATTTAAGAGTTTTATTTATGGAGGATTCCTTTTACGCGTTTAATTGTTTTACAAGAAACAAAAAACTTGGTTTACAAGAAACCCAAACCCTAGAGGTTCAGGGTTCAGTGGTTCACAAGAAATCGAAAAATACATATTTTTACCCATGCGATATGCGCATGAATCACGCACCAAGCCTTGTGTCTACACAAATTTGTTTTTTGCAAGTTTTTATTTAAGAGTTTTATTTATGGGAGGATTCCTTTTACGCGTTTAATTGTTTTACAAGAAACAAAAACATGGTTTAAAAGAAATACGAAACCCTAGAGGTTCTGTGGTCTGTGGTTCACAAGAAATCCAAAATACATATTTTTACCCATGCGATATGCGCATGAATCACGCACCAAGCCTTGTGTCTACACAAATTTGTTTTTTGCAAGTTTTTATTTAAGAGTTTTATTTATGGGAGGATTCCTTTTACGCGTTTAATTGTTTTACAAGAAACAAAAAACTTGGTTTACAAGAAATCCGAAACCCTAGAGGTTCAGTGGTTTAGTGTTTCACAAGAAATCCGAAAATACATATTTTTACCCATGCGATATGCGCATGAATCACGCACCAAGCCTTGTGTCTACACAAATTTGTTTTTTGCAAGTTTTTATTTAAGAGTTTTATTTATGGGAGGATTCCTTTTACGCGTTTAATTGTTTTTACAAGAAACAAAAAACTTGGTTTACAAGAAACCAAACCCTAGAGGTTGTGGTTCGTGGTTGACAAGAAACCGGAAAATACATATTTTTACCCATGCGATATGCGCATGAATCACGCACCAAGCCTTGTGTCTACACAAATTTGTTTTTTGCAAGTTTTTATTTAAGAGTTTTATTTATGGGAGGATTCCTTTACGCGTTTAATTGTTTTACAAGAAACAAAAACTTGGTTTACAAGAAATCCAAACCCTAGAGGTTCTGTGGTTCAGTGGTTCACAAGAAATCCGAAAATACATATTTTTACCCATGCGATATGCGCATGAATCACGCACCAAGCCTTGTGTCTACACAAATTTGTTTTTTGCAAGTTTTTATTTAAGAGTTTTATTTATGGGAGGATTCCTTTTACGCGTTTAATTGTTTTACAAGAAACAAAAACTTGGTTTACAAGAAACCAAACCCTAGAGGAGTGGTTCAGTGGTTCACAAGAAAACGAAAATACATATTTTTACCCATGCGATATGCGCATGAATCACGCACCAAGCCTTGTGTCTACACAAATTTGTTTTTTGCAAGTTTTTATTTAACAATTTTATTTATGGGAGGATTCCTTTTACGCGTTTAATTGTTTTACAAGAAACAAAAAACTTGGTTTACAAGAAATCCGAAACCCTAGAGGTTCAAGGTTGGTTCAGTGGTTCACAAGAAATCCGAAAATACATATTTTTACCCATGCGATATGCGCATGAATCACGCACCAAGCCTTGTGTCTACACAAATTTGTTTTTTGCAAGTTTTTATTTAAGAGTTTTATTTATGGGAGGATTCCTTTTACGCGTTTAATTGTTTTACAAGAAACAAAAACTTGGTTTACAAGAAACCGAAACCCTAGAGGTTCAGGGTCTGTGGTTCACAAGAAATCCGAAAATACATATTTTTACCCATGCGATATGCGCATGAATCACGCACCAAGCCTTGTGTCTACACAAATTTGTTTTTTGCAAGTTTTTATTTAAGAGTTTTATTTATGGGAGGATTCCTTTTACGCGTTTAATTGTTTTACAAGAAACAAAAACTTGGTTTACAAGAAATCCAAACCCTAGAGGTTCAGTGGTTCAGGGTTCACAAGAAATCCGAAAATACATATTTTTACCCATGCGATATGCGCATGAATCACGCACCAAGCCTTGTGTCTACACAAATTTGTTTTTTGCAAGTTTTTATTTAAGAGTTTTATTTATGGGAGGATTCCTTTTACGCGTTTAATTGTTTTACAAGAAACAAAAACTTGGTTTACAAGAAATCCGAAACCCTAGAGGTTCAGGGTTCAGGGTTCACAAGAAATCCGAAAATACATATTTTTACCCATGCGATATGCGCATGAATCACGCACCAAGCCTTGTGTCTACACAAATTTGTTTTTTGCAAGTTTTTATTTAAGAGTTTTATTTATGGGAGGATTCCTTTTACGCGTTTAATTGTTTTACAAGAAACAAAAACTTGGTTTACAAGAACCAAACCCTAGAGGTTCAGGTTCAGTGGTTCACAAGAAATCCGAAAATACATATTTTTACCCATGCGATATGCGCATGAATCACGCACCAAGCCTTGTGTCTACACAAATTTGTTTTTTGCAAGTTTTTATTTAAGAGTTTTATTTATGGGAGGATTCCTTTTACGCGTTTAATTGTTTTACAAGAAACAAAAACTTGGTTTACAAGAAACCAAACCCTAGAGGTTCAGGTTCGTGGTTCACAAGAAATCCGAAAATACATATTTTTACCCATGCGATATGCGCATGAATCACGCACCAAGCCTTGTGTCTACACAAATTTGTTTTTTGCAAGTTTTTATTTAAGAGTTTTATTTATGGGAGGATTCCTTTTTACGCGTTTAATTGTTTTACAAGAAACAAAAACTTGGTTTACAAGAAACCAAACCTAGAGGTTCAGGTCTGTGGTTCACAAGAAATCCGAAAATACATATTTTTACCCATGCGATATGCGCATGAATCACGCACCAAGCCTTGTGTCTACACAAATTTGTTTTTTGCAAGTTTTTATTTAAGAGTTTTATTTATGGGAGGATTCCTTTACGCGTTTAATTGTTTTACAAGAAACAAAAACTTGGTTTACAAGAAATCCAAACCCTAGAGGTTCGTGGTTCAGTGGTTCACAAGAAATCCGAAAATACATATTTTTACCCATGCGATATGCGCATGAATCACGCACAAGCCTTGTGTCTACACAAATTTGTTTTTTTGCAAGTTTTTATTTAAGAGTTTTATTTATGGGAGGATTCCTTTACGCATTTAATTGTTTTACAAGAAACAAAAACTTGGTTTACAAGAAACCAAACCCTAGAGGAGGTTCAGTGGTTCACAAGAAATCCGAAAATACATATTTTTACCCATGCGATATGCGCATGAATCACGCACCAAGCCTTGTGTCTACACAAATTTGTTTTTTGCAAGTTTTTATTTAAGAGTTTTATTTATGGGAGGATTCCTTTACGCGTTTAATTGTTTTACAAGAAACAAAAACTTGGTTTACAAGAAATCCGAAACCCTAGAGGTTCAGGGTTCAGGGTTCACAAGAAATCCTAAAATACATATTTTTACCCATGCGATATGCGCATGAATCACGCACCAAGCCTTGTGTCTACACAAATTTGTTTTTTGCAAGTTTTTATTTAAGAGTTTTATTTATGGGAGGATTCCTTTTACGCGTTTAATTGTTTTACAAGAAACAAAAACTTGGTTTACAAGAAATCCAAACCCTAGAGGTTCGTGGTTCACAAGAAATCCAAAATACATATTTTTACCCATGCGATATGCGCATGAATCACGCACCAAGCCTTGTGTCTACACAAATTTGTTTTTTGCAAGTTTTTATTTAAGAGTTTTATTTATGGGAGGATTCCTTTTACGCGTTTAATTGTTTTACAAGAAACAAAAAACTTGGTTTACAAGAAATCCGAATCCTAGAGGTTCAGGTTGGGGTTCACAAGAATCCGAAAATACATATTTTTACCCATGCGATATGCGCATGAATCACGCACCAAGCCTTGTGTCTACACAAATTTGTTTTTGCAAGTTTTATTTAAGAGTTTTATTTATGGGAGGATTCCTTTTTACGCGTTTAATTGTTTTACAAGAAACAAAAAAACTTGGTTTACAAGAATTCCAAAACCCTAGAGGTTCAGGGTTCACAAGAAATTCAAAATACATATTTTTACCCATGCGATATGCGCATGAATCACGCACCAAGCCTTGTGTCTACACAAATTTGTTTTTTTGCAAGTTTTTATTTAAGAGTTTTATTTATGGGAGGATTCCTTTACGCTTTTAATTTTTTTACAAGAAACAAAAACTTGGTTTACAAGAAATCCGAAACCCTAGAGGTTCATGGTTCAGGGTTCAGGGTTCACAAGAAATCCTAAAATACATATTTTTACCCATGCGATATGCGCATGAATCACGCACCAAGCCTTGTGTCTACACAAATTTGATGGGTAAAAATCGCTTCGCCGATTTTGGTAAATTCGGTAGGTGAGTGAGAAACCTGGTTCAAACCCTAAACAAATGTGCTGCACGTGAGCACTTTATAGATTCGAGAGATCAATTCGTACAAGTCCGGCCTAAACCAAGAAATGGCCGTTCTGCACTTGCTTCGGTCACAAAGTGGAGGAGAAGGGTTGATTTGGGGAGGGAAGCAAAGAAAGGTGTTGAGGAGAGAGTAGTATCTCGACTTGTATCAGAAAGTGAAAGCTTGGGAAGCTTGCAAGAGATGAAAGCTTTTGGGAGAGCTTGCAAAGTTGCCTTCCGAGAGTGTAGTGTAGTATTTTCTCCCGACCGAGACTTGTTGTCTGGGTGGAAATAGGTAAGACCTATTTATACAAGTCGAGATTTGAAACGTACCACGACCTCATGAAGGAAGAGAGTAAAGGGTGAAATAATGGGAGGAGGTGGTAACCGCATGGTGTTAATGGGTGAAAACGTTTTCACCATTATTTCCTCTTTTATTTGACCGCTTTATTCCTTTTCACGCTTTCTTAATGTGAGCGTAGTGTACGCCGCATCTCAGTGACCGCCAAACCAAAACCCTAGAAAGCATCCCCAGTTTGTGTTGATGTCTCGAGTGTTGGTTGCATCTTGCGTGCAAGTGGTGCCGCTAGGGACGCATGTGGCATGCCAATGGCATGTGCGAATGCCTTCGTTGCGAGTTGCACCTCGAGCGTAAGTGGTAATGCTTTGCAGTTAGTGGCGTGTGTGGCATGTGCCAATGGCATGTGCGAAATGCCTTGGTGGTAGGTTGCACGGTTTGCAAGTTAGGCTACCAAGCGTGTGTGTTTGGCATGTGCCAATGGCATGTGCGGAATGCCTTGGTGGTAGGTTGCACGGTTTGCAAGTTAGGCTACCAAGCGTGTGTGTTTGGCATGTGCCAATGGCATGTACGGCCATGTTGACCTAGTTGCAAGTCTTGCAAAGCCTAGGGCGCTATATTTGGCATGGGCCAATGGCATGTGCGGCTTGGAAATATGGCTGCGATACGTGTTGGCATGTGCCAATGGCACGTGTTGGCCATGTTGACCTAGTTGCAAGTCTTGCAAGCCTAGGCGCTATATTTGGCGTGGGCCAAAGGCATGTTGCGGCTTGGAAATATGGCTGCGATACGTGTTGGCATGTGCCAATGGCACGTACGGCCATGTTGACCTAGTTGCAAGTCTTGCAAGCCTAGGGCGCTATATTTGGCGTGGGCCAAAGGCATAGCGGCTTGGAAATATGGCCTGCGATACGTGTTGGCATGTGCCAATGGCACGTATGGCCATGTTGACCTAGTTGCAAGTCTTGCAAGCCTAGGGCGCTATATTTGGCGTGGGCCAAAGGCATAGCGGCTTGGAAATATGGCTTGCGATACGTGTTGGCATGTGCCAATGGCACGTATGGCCATGTTGACCTAGTTGCAAGTCTTGCAAGCCTAGGGCGCTATATTTGGCGTGGGCCAAAGGCAGAGCGGCTTGGAAATATGGCTTGCGACACGTGTTGGCATGTGCCAATGGCACGTGCGGCCATGTTGACCTAGTTGCAAGTCTTGCAAACCTAGGGCGCTATATTTGGCGTGGGCCAAAGGCATAGCGGGTTGGCATTGGAAATATGGCTTGCGACACGTGTTGGCATGTGCCAATGGCACGTGCGACACGTGTTGGCATGTGCCATGTTGACCTAGTTGCAAGTCTTGCAAAACCTAGGGGGCGCTATATTTGGTTTGGGGCCAAAGGCATGTGCCAATGGCACGCTTGGAGATTTGGCATTGTTGCCATATTTGGCGTGGGCCAAAGGCATAGCGGCTTGGTTTGGCATTGTTGCCATGGTGCATTGCCGTAGTGCGCACGTATACATGGTGCGGCTTGGTTTGGCATTGTTGCCATGGTGCACAGTATGCGGCTTGGTTTGGCATTGTTGCCATGGTGCGCAATGGTGCGGCTTGGTTTGGCATTGTTGCCATGGTGCAAATATGCGGCTTGGTTTGGCATTGTTGCCATGGCGCGCAAGATATGCGGCTTGGTTTGGCATTGTTGCCAAAGGGTGCGCTTGAAATATGCGGCTTGGTTTGGCATTGTTGCCATGGGCGCATGAGTGCGGCTTGGTTTGGCATTCTTTGCCATGGTTAGGGTGCGATGTGCGGCTTGGTTTGGCATTGTTGCCATGGTGCGATAGTGTGTGCGGCTTGGTTTGGCATTGTTGCCAAGTGTGTGGCTTGGTTTTGGCATTGTTGCCATGGTGCGCAGTGTGCGGCTTGGTTTTAGTGTCGTTTGCCATGGCGCGCATAGATGCGGCTTGGTTTGGCATCGTTGCCATGGTGCCTGATATGCGGCTTGGTTTGGCATGATGCGGCTTGGTTTGGCATTGTTGCCATGGCGCGCAGATGCGCTTGGTTTGGCATTGTTGCCATGGTGCGCAGATATGCGGCTTGGTTTGGCATTGTTGCCATGGTGCGTTTGGCATTGTTGCCATGGCGGCTTGGTTTGGCATTTTTGCCATGGTGCATGGCGATTGGTTTGGCATTGTTGCCATGGTGCGCTTGGTTTTGGCATCGTTGCCATGGTGCGCAGTTTGGCATATGCGGCTTGGTTTGGCATTGTTGCCATGGTGCGCAGTATGCGGCTTGGTTTGGCATCGTTGCCATGGTGCCTAAAAGATGCGGCTTGGTTTGGCATTGTTGCCATGGTGCGCCCGTGATGCGGCTTGGTTTGGCATTGTTGCCATGGTGCGCAAAGATGCGGCTTGGTTTGGCATTTTTGCCATGGTGCGCAGAAGTGCGACTTGGTTTGGCATTGTTGCCATTGTGCTTGGTTTGTCATTTTTGCCATATGCGGCTTGGTTTGGCATTGTTGCCATTGTGCGCAGTGTGCGGCTTGGTTTGGCATTGTTGCCATGGTGCGTTTGGCATTGTGCGGCTTGGTTTTGGAATTAGGGTTCCGTGTTGAAAACCCTAATCCGGTATTTTGAAAAAATACCCCTATTAATTATTTACACCGAGTTAAATGCTCTTAGTTAATGTGTTGCGGGTAACACTAGGTCATGGGTTTTACGATTTTACCCTTGTTTAAAAACCACCATCAACATTAAGTCCCCTGCTTAGCTCGGAACAGGGGCTTTGTTGCGAGGTAAGCATAAGATGGTGACAAACTATCAACAACAAACCGTAAAGAGAATTGAGGAGGCTCGTCTGACCTTTTATAAATAGGATTTGGAATCCTTGCCTATGGTAGTTTTGCACAAATCGGGAGGCTAGCATAATTGGTGGGGCCGGTGCAGCTTGGGCGACGTTGGGAAGTTGGCGTGAGTTGGGAAACTGAGTGTGCTAGCTGGTGAGACCGGCGCAATGTGGAAGCTGTGCGTGCTTGCAGGCGTGACTTGGGAAATTGCGTGTGCTGGCTGGTGGGACCGGCGCAAGGTGTAGAAACCGTGCGTGCTTGTAGGCGTGACTTGTGCGGCCATTGGGAGGTCGGCGCAATTGGTGGGGCCGGTGCAACTTGGAAACCGTGCTCGCAGGCGTGACTTGGGCGGCATTGGGAAGTCGCACCCTTTGTGGGCCCGTTTCTTACACGCGTGATTTTGGTAAAAGGGAAATCCTTCCCTATTTCAAAGTCTTTACGCCTATATATATAAAGCCCCTTTCTCCCCATCCTGCGCTTTATTCTTTCCTCTTTTCATACTAGCGGCAAAGAGAAACCGGCTTCCAGTGTATGTCTTCGAGTACTTTTTCTCTTTTTTCTTTCTTTCACGTAGGTGTAAACCTTAAGAGTAGGCGTTTCCACAATCCTTGCGTATGATTTCTTGGCGTGCCTCTTGTAGAAAATATTGTATGTATGCAACCAAGGGAAGTACTGCATATATTGTTTGAACCCGTGGGAAATATTGCATATATGAATTTTCGGTCCTGAAAGAAATATTTGAACCCTGAAGAAAATACTGCGTGTGTATTTTGAACCCGTAGAGGATGCTCCGTATATAATTATGAACCCGAAGAACGATACTGTAGGCGTATTTGAGCCCGTACGAAACACTGCATGTGTATTTCGAACCCGTAGAGAATGCTCCGTATATAATTCTGAACCCGAAGAACGATACTGTAGGCGTATTTGAGCCCGTACGAAAAACTGCATGTGTATTTCGAACCCGTAGAGAACCCTATATGAATCCCGAAGAAGAATACCGTGTATATGCTTCATATGACTTCGAACCAGCAGAAATATTGTATATATGATTTTTGCTTCTTGAAAGAAGTACCACGCGCGCAGTTTTGAACCAATAGAAAAATGCTCCATATATATTTTTGAACCCGAAGAAGGATACTGTAGACACACTTGTACCCGTATAGAATGCCGCGTATATAGTCTCGAACTCAGAAGAAAATACTCGCGTATATAGTCTTGAACTCGAATAAAATACGTCCTCCTACCCCTTTCTTTTTTTTTTTTTTGTTGGGTACGATTATGTGTCAGGGAGATAACTTCGCCTTTCTCCGTTTGTTTTGTGCAGATATCTTACTACCAAATTGTTATGAATGAATTCGATAAGATGTTACCTGAACCAAATTTCACTTCGTCGAAGGATGCTCATAATTCCAAGCCGAACATAGATGATGAATTCTTCACTAGAGCCCTCGCCCGCTCGGAAGAATCACCCAGTTTCGTGCCAATTTTGCTAACCGGTGGTGAGGATGACAGAAGACACGTTCGGTTCGCCCGAGAGAGCACCATTCGGTTTGTCTTCATAAAGGGGTATATTACTCTTCCAACATTGACTTCAGGATGTGTCAAAGTCCATTGCGTTCTTTTGATGAGATGGGTTGAGTTCATGGTGAGCAAGGAGCATATAAATACCAACTTGACTCGAGCGCAGGTCATTGATGCTTGTCAAGACTTGAGAAATCTCCAGATTAGGAAGGACATCCCGGAGCTTGGTTGCTTTCATCTCCAGATGGTGTTCGGACACCCATACAATCATATGTAGATGGGGTGAGATAACTTTCTCCTTGGAGAGTGTGGCTCTCTTTGTGAATCTTCCAATGAATCGGGAATCTTAGAATCCAATTATCCGAAAGTGAGGTGAAGATGCGGGATGACCCGGCCGCTAAGTTGGGGATTTTGCTCGGAAAGACTCCATTGCGAAGTCGAAGGATTCTGCCCGGGAGAGAGGATGAAAAGTGCCCTTACGGTTGGTGGATATCTCAATGGTTTCCGGACGAGTTGGAGCCCGAATAAAAGCGGTGATCTTCATGTCGCAAAGCATTTTTGGCTCTCGGTTGTCCAGAGACATTTTTGATGACGGTTCGGCAAGAAAGGAATAAGACTAGGAGTTGTTAGAGATTCTTTGTGAAGTTGGCAAAGGGTGAAGTTCTTCCCATTGGCAAGTCTGTTCCTTGGTTCCCCGTATGTGCATCGGATCACCTAGTTGCGAACATGCGAGTTTCGAATGGTTTCATGAAAGTGGATTCATATGTGCACGTTGCTTTTCGCAAGTCCGGCTATGGGAGCACTTTGAGAAGTATGCTCCAAAACCGTTGCCTTCGCTTCCCGTGAGTTGGGGTGGCTCCGAATTCTTCGATGGGTGAACAAAGGCCCAAGAGTTGGCGTGAGCTTGGTTAGTTTTCTTGATAAGTTGCATGAAATCAATTTTCGTCCATGGGGGCCGTCCATAAGTCGGTGACTCAAATTGACACTTTTGCTTCGCTCCGCTCATGTCTTTGTCTTCGATGACGATTTGAGCGTTGGTGAAAACTCGTTCATTCAAAGCCGCTTGCCGGTTATATGCCGTCTTTCTTCGTGGGGTCTTTCCGGATACCGCTTACAATATTGACCGTTTGCTCGTCACATGGGTTTCGATCAAGGGGTGCCTCTTGTTTACCGGCCGGTGATCCCTAAGGATTCATTGCGTGTCGCCCTTGACGCCTTGATGCCCTTGAGCCGGTATCCGTCTTCCTTCTTTCAAATGGGAAGAGTAACTTCGACGACCTTCGGCTATAATGAGTTTTGGTGCGACGAGTTTATTATGATCCGAGATTTTGTGAATAACATGGTGGAAAACGTTCGTTGCAAACCTTCCCCAGTTTGAAGAAGTATCCAATGTTGAGAGATCCCAAGCGAAAGTTGCCTAGCAATTCGGAAAGTCCCCGTGCCAAAGAACGGAGAACGAAGAATCGTCTTTGGCGGGTTCGGACGGTTTCACAAGATCCTCCCATGGCTCTTGTGTCTTTCGGATTCTTCCAATAACCGTGTATGTGTCGCTTCTTCATTGGTTTGTCTCAAAACACGTGAATTTCTACCGAGAACATGTGTCTTGTTTCCTTCGGGGCTTCGGTAGTGTTAATGCTTTCGCTGCCCTTGCACGTTGCCGTGGAGACGGCGGTTTCTTCAAGGAATTCCGCGGACCGAGCCTACTCATAGCGGTGATGAGCCGAGAAAGAAGAAAGTTCAACAAGTGAGAGTGATTCCTCCTGGCAAAGACTGGTTCTTCTTCGGGAAGTGGTTCGGTGAGTTTCGCGTTTCTTTTCTTCCTTCTTCTTGTTTCTTCTTTTTTGAAAAAATGTCTAACTCAAGTTTGCGGGAGGAACCGGTTCGGAGGACGATCTGGGGTGGAGTCACACGAAAACTTGCCTTTGGTGACCACCGCCGGTGACTTGGAGATGGGAGTTAGCCAATTGCCGGGCACGGACGTGGTTCAAACGGTGGATGATTCTCGATGGTTATTGCCGTAGACATGGAAGAAGACCCTTTGCGAGTCGTGAGGCCACTTGCAGCGCCATTTTTGATCCCCGTACTTGGTTCCTTATCCAGGTCATGTGCTGGTTGGCGGCTTTAGCGTGCTTGGCTAAGCATGAGGCGTTGTACACCGAGAATCTGGGAGAAGCACGGACATATGGCTACAACCAAGAAAGTCACTAGTCGATTTGCGGCTGGTTAAGCGTGTGGAAGAGGCTTTATCTTCCATCGAGGATATGCGTGAGGTGACCGGTCACACCGTTTCGAAGACGTTATTGCCGATCGGGAGCACCATCGCGACGTGTGCGTAGAAAAGGAGTTCAACACTTCGTGGTTTGTCGAAGGCCTTGCCGAGATCCAAAAGTTGAAGGATGCAACAATCGAAAGCCTTTCCGCCGAGGAGATCGCCCGACAGAGATGGAACTCGAAAAGCTTTCCAAGATGTTGACTATGAAGAGAGCGGCTCTTGAAGACGCAAAGTTGACTTTCTCCAAGAAGAGCAGACTTCTGTTGGACGATTTTCCTTAAACGTTTCTCTGTTAAACTTTCATTTAGGTTCTTTTTTTTTTTTTTGAAAGACATATTGGATGTCTGGTTCAAAACTTGACCTTTGATAGACAGTTGGTAGCTTTTTAGGGTATTGGATTATTTCTAGGATGAATGGTTTTGGTAATATGACTTTGATTATGTTTTGGGAAAAGAATATTGCTTTTATGAAAGTGTGTGCTAGCAATAGGCACAAGACTCAGTAGTATGACGGTTTTACTAAGAACCTAAAAATAGATTGTATATCTTGCCCAGTCTGAATTTACTCACTTCATAGGTTTTGCGAACACGCCCTCTCCATGTAAAAGGCGGTTTTGATGGCGGTTTTGCTGGTAGCATCGCCAGCAAGTCCCCAATCGCTGGTAGCATCTTCGGCGATTGAGTAATATCATCTTCAGCAAGTCCCCAGTTTTCTTGTGTAGTTTTTACAACTAGTAACCGGGTCGTCTGGTAGTTGAGTCGGATTGAGTTGCCTTCTCCTACCATCTTGACATCTGGGTCGAAGAACGAGATCGACAATCTGATATTGTAGCCGATAGATCAATCCTCCCGCTGTGGTCGCCAATTGTTTATGGGTAAAAATCGTTTTTGCCGATTTCGGTAAATTCGGTAGGTAAGTGAGAAACTGGTTCAAACCCTAAACAAATGTGCTGCACGTGAGCACTTTATAGATTCGAGAGATCAATCTGACAAGTCCGGCCTAAACCAAGAAATGGCCGTTCCGGACTTGCTTCGGTCACAAAGTGGAGGAGAAGGGTTGATTTGGGGAGGGAAGCAAAGAAAGGTGTTGAGGCCATAATAGTTCAGGAGAGTAGTATCTCGACTTGTATCGAAAGTGAAAGCTTGGGAGCTTGCAAGAGGTGGAAGCTTTTGGGAGAGCTTGCAAAGTTGCCTTTCGAGAGTGTAGTATTTTTCTCCGACCGAGACTTGTTGTCCGGTGGAAATAGGTAAGACCTATTTATACAAGTCGAGATTTGAAACGTACTCCGACCTCATGAAGGAAGAGAGTAAAGGGTGAAATAATGGGAGGAGGTGGTAACCGCATGGTGTTAATGGGTGAAAACGTTTTCACCATTATTTCCTCTTTTATTTGACCGCTTTATTCCTTTTCACGCTTTCTTAATGTGAGCGTAGTGTACGATGCATGTTTGTGACCGCCAAACCAAAACCCTAGAAAGCATCCCCAGTTTGTGTTGATGTCTCGAGTGTTGGTTGCATCTTGCGTGCAAGTGGTGCTGCTAGGGACGCATGTGGCATGTGCCAATGGCATGTGCGGAATGCCTTCGTTGCGAGTTGCACCTCGAGCGTGTGCGAAATGCCTTGGTGGTAGGTTGCACGGTTTGCAAGTTAGGCTACCAGCGTGTGTGTTTGGCATGTGCCAATGGCATGTGCGGAATGCCTTGGTGGTAGGTTGCACGGTTTGCAAGTTAGGCTACCAGCGTGTGTGTTTGTCATGTGCCAATGGCATGTACGGCCATGTTGACCTAGTTGCAAGTCTTGCAAGCCTAGGGCGCTATATTTGGCGTGGGCCAAAGGCATAGCGGCTTGGAAATATGGCCTGCGATACGTGTTGGCATGTGCCAATGGCACGTACGGCCATGTTGACCTAGTTGCAAGTCTTGCAAGCCTAGGCGCTATATTTGTCGTGGGCCAAAGGCATAGCGGCTTGGAAATATGGCCTGCGATACGTGTTGGCATGTGCCAATGGCACGTACGGCCATGTTGACCTAGTTGCAAGTCTTGCAAGCCTAGGGCGCTATATTTGGCGTGGGCCAAAGGCATAGCGGCTTGGAAATATGGCTGCGATACGTGTTGGCATGTGCCAATGGCACGTACGGCCATGTTGACCTAGTTGCAAGTCTTGCAAGCCTAGGGCGCTATATTTGGCGTGGGCCAAAGGCATAGCGGCTTGGAAATATGGCTTGCGATACGTGTTGGCATGTGCCAATGGCACGTACGTGCCATGTTGACCTAGTTGCAAGTCTTGCAAGCCTAGGGCGCTATATTTGGCGTGGGCCAAAGGCATAGCGGCTTGGAAATATGGCCTGCGATACGTGTTGGCATGTGCCAATGGCACGTACGGCCATGTTGACTAGTTGCAAGTCTTGCAAGCCTAGGGCGCTATATTTGGCGTGGGCCAAAGGCATAGCGGCTTGGAAATATGGCATGCGATACGTGTTGGCATGTGCCAATGGCACGTACGGCCATGTTGACCTAGTTGCAAGTCTTGCAAGCCTAGGGCGCTATATTTGGCGTGGGCCAAAGGCATAGCGGCTTGGAAATATGGCCTGCGATACGTGTTGGCATGTGCCAATGGCACGTACGGCCACGTTGACCTAGTTGCAAGTCTTGCAAGCCTAGGGCGCTATATTTGGCGTGGGCCAAAGGCATAGCGGCTTGGAAATATGGCCTGCGATACGTGTTGGCATGTGCCAATGGCACGTACGGCCATGTTGACCTAGTTGCAAGTCTTGCAAGCCTAGGGCGCTATATTTGGCGTGGGCCAAGGCATAGCGGCTTGGAAATATGGCTTGCGGCACGTGTTGGCATGTGCCAATGGCACGTGCGGCCATGTTGACCTAGTTGCAAGTCTTGCAAACCTAGGGCGCTATATTTGGCGTGGGCCAAAGGCATAGCGGTTTTGGAAATATGGCTTGCGACACGTGTTGGCATGTGCCAATGGCACGTGCGGCCATGTTGACCTCGTTGCAAGTCTTGCAAACCTAGGGCGCTATATTTGGCGTGGGGCCAAAGGCATAGCATTGTTGGCATTGGAGATTTGGCATTGTTGCCATGGTGCGACGGGTGCGGCTTGGTTTGGCATTGTTGCCATGGATGGTGCGTGCGCGGTGCGGCTTGGTTTGGCATTGTTGCCATGGTGCGCGGTATGCGCTTGGTTTGGCATTGTTGCCATGGTGCGCATGGTGCGGCGTTTGGCATTGTTGCCATGGCGCGCAGTGTGCTTGGTTTTGGCTTGGTTTTGTTGCCATGGTGCGCGATATGCGGCTTGGTTTGGCATTGTTGCCATGGCGCGGCTTAGTTTGGCATCGTTGCGGCTTGGTTTGGCATTGTTGCCATGGTGCGCGGTGTGCGGCTTGGTTTGGCATTCTTTGCCATGGTGCTTGGCATTGTGCCATGGTGCTTGTCGCGCATTGGTTTAGCATTGGTTTGCATCGTTGCCATGGTGCGGCTTGGTTTGGCATTGTTGCCATGGTGCGCTTGGTATGCGGCTTGGTTTGGCATTGTTGCCATGGTGCGCAAGTGTGCGGCTTGGTTTTGGCGTCGTTGCCATGGTGCGCAAAGTTATGCGGCTTGGTTTGGCATCGTTGCCATGGTGCATGATATGCGGCTTGGTTTGGCATCGTTGCCATGGTGCGCGATATGCGGCTTGGTTTGGCATTGTTGCCATGGCGCGCGATATGCGGCTTGGTTTGGCATTGTTGCCATGGTGCGCGATGTGCGGCTTGGTTTGGCATTGCCTGCCATGGTGCGGCGATTGCGGCAGTATGCGGCTTGGTTTGGCATTGTTGCCATGGTTGATTGCGGCTTGGTTTGGCATTGCCGTTGCCATGGTGATATGCGGCTTGGTTTTTTGTTGCCATGCGCAAGATGCCTTGGTTTGGTGCGCCATGGTGTGCGGCTTGGTTTTGGCGTCGTTGCCATGGTGCTTGGTTTAGCATTCGTTGCCATATGCGGCTTGGTTTGGCGTCGTTGCCATGGTGCGCGAGTATGCGGCTTGGTTTGGCATCGTTGCCATGGTGCGGATGCGGCTTGGTTTGGCATCGTTGCCAGTATGCGGCTTGGTTTGGCATCGTTGCCATGGTGCGCGATATGCGGCTTGGTTTGGCATTGTTGCCATGGTGCGCGGTGCGGCTTGGTTTGGCATTGTTGCCATGGTGCGCTGATATGCGGCTTGGTTTGGCATTGTTGCCATTGTGTGATCGTTGTGCGGCTTGGTTTGGCATTGTTGCCATGGTGCGCAGTGTGCGGCTTGGTTTTGGAATTAGGGTTCGTGGTCGAAAACCTAACTGTATTTTGAAAAAATACCCCTATTAATTATTTACACCTGAGTTAAATGCTCTTAGTTAATGTGTTGCGGGTAACACTAGGTCATGGGGTTTTACGATTTTACCCCTTGTTTAAAAACCACCATCAACAGCTAGGAATATTAATCGAAAGGTTAATGCTTTAGACTGTGAACATAACCAAGGTACTGTGTGCAGAATCCGAGATATCAGTCGTGATGTTGTTGATGAAGATCCTGAAAAATTTGAGGAAATTGAAGATGATCTTTGAAAAGCACCTGTCGGAAGGTTACTAGAGATTAAGTTATTTGCTATAATACTTAATCTAGTTTAATATACATCAATTTTTGATTTCTTTCATTGATTGTATTGGTCTATTATGAATAAAACTATTATGAGTAAAATTATTTGATTTGTAGTTTTCTTGTGATAGTTTTCGGTTTACATAGCCTGTGATTAATTGCTTTTACCTTATTGCTATGTATGTTTATGGGATGTTTGATTTCGGTTTTACTACCTTAATATTCGATCTCATATTGTGAACCCTCATGGTTTGGGTGACTTTTTGATTTAGCGGGATTAAGTTCTAGCCCTTGTAGGTAGGCTTTATCAAAGGATTATGAGGGGTTCTAATAGAAACAATATGTGAAAAGTCACAATATGTTGCATCGGTTTTGGTTTAGCATAAAAGCATATGTGTTTCGATGGTTTTCAACTTTTGCTTGCAATTGTTAAAATCGGTTTTCAACCTTTCTCTGGTAAAGGTTGAGGTGTGTTGTTATTCTTTTGTTCACGCATAAGGATGACAACGTGGTGATATTTCGATATCAATTCTCCCTTGACGAAGATGCAATCATATTGGAGAAGTGGATGCGAAATTTGAGGTAACAATCTTGTTAGTTAATTGTTTTCCTGTTTAAGAAAAGCCTGAGTTTATATTATATATATTTGTTGCTTTTGCTTTTGCTTAACAAAATTTCGGTTCAATTGATATTTATTCCATGATGTGTGTGTGGATGTGTGTTTCAATTGGTTCCGGTTAAGAAATACTATTGTTATCTTGCTTTTGTATGGTATCAATCGTTTAGGCTTACAAAATTACGGTGCAATTGCGGTGCTTATACTGTCTATGTTGTTTCAATTGCTTCCGGTTGAGGTGAATAATTATGCAAGTTGATTTATTTTGGTTTGTATGAATTATTTATGGCTTAACGAAATAATATGTGTATGGGATGAGTTGTTTAGTCCAATTCGATTCCGGATAAGATAAACTAAGTTAATTCTGATCTTAGTTAGACTTATCGAAGTGAGGTTTCGGTTATTCAAGTGTAATCGAATGCCTAAACAAGAAATCCTAGTTAACTAACCTAGTACTTGTCTTGTTTAAAATTGAAAGGTCTAAGTTTATGGATAATTAGAACTTTGATGAGAAAAATGGAGTTTATCTTTATTTTGGTCTTATCGAATTAAGCGGTTGTTTTTGAACAATCGGTTTAGCAAAGGGACTAATATGCTTAGTTGTTTTTGGTTTGCTAAACTAAATTGGAAAAATTGTTTCGGGAAATTGTTTCCTTGGTAACATATCAAAATAAGACTACTTGTAGTTTCGGTTTTGATATTGGTTATCAGAACATGATGTGTGGAACCCTCGTGCCTAACTCTACAGGTTTGCAAGTCTATTCTGAGGTTTGTAAGATTCTTTTCATGTTGTCCTTTATTTTTTCGTTTCTTTGTCATTTTTGTGACAAAAAGGGGGAGAAACATATGGAGTAAACAGGTGATGCTGGCATTGATATTTATATTGATTGGCATCGCTAGGGAAAAGAACATTGGTACTTGAATGTTTTTATCTAACGAAAGAGTGAAAGCACAGACTAAGGGGGGGTAACATGTCATATGTTTGGTATAACAAAGATGTGCGGATTGAATATCTACCTATCTTCCTTAGGGGGAGTAATAGCTTTGTTATTATAATGTCAACAACGACATTTTCAAGGATTGAATGTAAGCAGTTTCTGTTAGGGACCGATCCTAAACTCGTCATAAGCCCATGGGTAGAACTCAACTCGAAAACCGGTTGACTAGATGAGGGAACCCATTGACTTATAAACTACCAATTAAGCCCCATCTAACCAATGTGGGACTAGGATCCCAACATCCCACCACGCTTCTATACCCAACGTCCTCGTTGGCCCACTCTATTGACACTGACCCGAAGGTAGCCCTTTCTCTTATGGAGGCTTCACTCCCCTATCAGTATTCAATGCGAGTTACAACTACGCTCATACATAGGTGCCCCAACACTTTAATCTAGCCTATACGTCACCCCTTCCGTGGAGCGGGCATGGGTCGTGGTGGTTGGCTCTGATACCAAATGTTAGGGTACCGACCCTAAAATCGTCATAAGCCCATGGGTGGAACTCAACTCGAAAATCGGTTGACTAGATGAGGGGACCCATTGACTTATAAACTACCAATTAAGCCCCATCTAACCAATGTGGGACTAGGATCCCAACAGTTTCACTGTGCTGTTGAATCGGGAATCAAGCGGATTGTAATGAATTATTGTAATTTGTTTATCCATATGATGTAAGAGTTTTGTCACTAAAATTGACAAAGGGGGAGATTGTTAGAGCATGGCTCGGTTGAACCCACCAAGCGTTGGTATGTCAAGATTGGTTGTCATATTTTAGTGAATCAAAACTCATGTTAAGAGTCGCTTGATTATGTACTAGAGTTAAACTTCGTATAAGTTAGCTTGAAAGTATTAGGATATGAGACATTACAAGTATTGCGAAGACTTGAAGATGTGAAGAAGCAAGGAGCTACAACGACAACAATCATCCTTCCACTTGAGGTTAGTGATATTTGACTTGAACTGTTTCATTCCCTAACGTATCTTTTAAGTCGTGCATATTGAAAACATAACTTCGAAGCATATTTGAACTCTAGATAGACATAGTATTAAGGAATACAATACAAGGTTTATTGCTTAACCATTAAACTTTGTAGATAAGACATCGCCATAATCATTTGAATGTTATTGTGATTATGTATGGGTATGAGGTGAGGATTTCATCCTAGGGAACAATGTTTAAATGTGTTTTAAGGAAGTAAGTTCATAGACTTGTTTATGAACCGAAAAGGAAATTTCCAGGTGTTATTGGTTTTGTTATTCATTGCATATCTTATGAATAACCAATATGTGTGATAGAGTATAACCACTCACAACTTGTTGTGTTCTTGGTAGAACTGTTCACAAAGGCCTGACTTATGTATTGGTATAACTTTTATTAGTAAAACCGATCTTAAGTAATCACCTGTGGTATGATCGGATTTTGTATGTCTGACCTTGTAAGGGAAAATGAACTGATCCTAGTAAGGGAAAGGGAACCGATCCTAGTAAGGGGTGCAGTACATCAAAGGGAACCGATCCTTGTATGGGGTGAAACAAGGTTTATAGCAGAAAAAGGAATCGATCCTATGGACATGTGAAACATATATAAGTTAGATACCATATATATGTGAGGAACCGATCCTAGTACCTAGACAACCGAACTTTTGGGAAGCTAGTGTGACTATGCACAATACTCACATGGAGGTAGAACCAAAACTTGTTTTGGTAGAACTGTAAACCCATGATTGTGATTGAATGTTGGTTTGATCAATCACATAGTTCTTGAAAGTCGGATGAACCAATTCTAAACTTGTTTGGAAGTGTGGCAAATCGGTTTCAAGGTTGTAAGTGTGAAAGAGAACTTACAAAGTTAAGATGTCGACAAACTCGAACACGTCTTTGTGAATGTTTATTTCTATAATTGTTCAAAGATATTCCTTAACGGCTAAGGGAAGAGAATCCCAGGATCGAAACATAAGTAAGTTAAGAATCTTTTAATTAAGGTTATTAATTTCATTTTGTAGGGAAATTACAGAATTAGTAATGTGCATTTACTAATTAGATTTTCCGAGAGATTTCGATCGTTATTTTTGGACAGAGCATTTCCAGGAATTATGAAAACCGAATCTGTGCTTTTATGAATATCTTGAGAATATTTTCGGTTTTGGAAATTCGTTCGTGTCCAAACTTCCTTGTCTATAAATACACGAAGTTTGCCTTTCTAGCAAACTAATCCTTCGTAACAACAGATTTACTCTTTTGTTGTTGTTACTGGTGTAGCCGCCTATTCGGAGAGGAGTGTAACCTAATTAGGCGAAATCTCTTACGGCCGCTCAGTTTAAAGTCTTCTTTGGGATTGCGAAGCTCTAGCGCGACCCGTAGGTGGGAAACTAGATAATTGCGATTTATCTTTGTTTTCGATTGATTTGATTGACTAACGGTGGTTGAAATATGATTTCACCTAGTTTGTTTATTCTTGAGAATCTTCTCTTCTGATATAAGATTCACTCAAACTAGTTGAGTTTCGATTGAGGGGATCTTTAGACTGTTGTTAGTTCTAAAGACGATCTTGTGATAATCCATTGTTAACAGACTCCGTTCTGTGCGTGATTGATCACAAGAGATTCAAGTGATTGTGTGCAGGTTTTTATTGAAGATTTAAGAAGATTTGAAGATAAAGAAGATATTGAAGATCTGACTTGGGTTTTATAATCTTTGGTGTGGACAATACTTGTTTGGGAAAAGAGGATCCAATTAATAATCGGTTTATCCTTGTGGTAGATTGAATTGATTAATTGAGTATATCAGCATCAATACGTTTCCTTGTGATTAAAGGTATTGATTGGCTTAATCTTAAATGATTACCTTTGGGTAATTGAACATAAGATAGATCTAAGGACCCGACGAAGGAGTTTATATTAAGATAAACAGAAGAGCCTTTGTCCGACTCATATCACTTGGTTGAATAGAGTTGATACTAAACAGATTTGTTATTCCTTTACTGTTTGGAATACGAGCCGAAGGAATTGTTCCAAGTACGTGACTTATTCACAAGTCGGAGGCGTGGGAATACAGACGAAACTAAGTGAACTATAGGGTTAGTTACTTGGTCTCAACTTGAATGGGTACTGCAGAATTTGGTAATTTGGGGTGTGGATGAGGAATGAATCTAAACCTTCAACAAATGCACTGCGCGGTGAGGAATTGTTCCAAGTACGTGACTTATTCACAAGTGGGGGGCGTGGGAAGCGAAGAAGGTGTTGAGATTGTGAAAACTATGTGAACTATAGGGTTAGTTACTTGGTCTCAGCCTCAACTATAGAAGTTAGGTGTAATTTTGTGTAGCGGATTAATGACATGATTGATGTATGGAATCAATCGTGGATTACGGACAAGGCCCGAAGGGTTTTTACGCATTTGAGGTGTTTCCTCGTTAACAAAATCTTGAGATGAGCCTTGAGTGTCATTTACTTTTATTTTTCGCATTATAATTGTTTTATTATTATTAAAGTAAATCACACAAACGTTAATTCCTATTTACTTGATAAGCAATCCTATTGTGTTTGGTTAAGTCCGGAGAAGATGGACGCGCGTGATGGCTTGAACCCTAATTTTTGTATCAAGTAAACATACTTCGTTGTTGTATTGTCTCGATCTCGTATCCATATCCTGCTGGTCTTGATTAAGGGGGATGCGACGGGAAGCAAAGTGACTTGATCCGTGAACGATCTTTTACGAATCATACGAACGGCTGGTGAGGAGTTTGTGGGTTTGTACACCAAGTTGTGGAGGAAGTTCAGAATGTGGTCCGACATTGTTCCTCCGTGGTTACCGCGGTAAACTCCGTCTTCCCATGATTGCTATCTCTATTCGCAACGCTAAGCCAATCAAATCTCTCGAAAAGTGTGAACCGATTAGTTGTATTGTCCAGCCTCGGTCCATAGACAATCACTTATGACGAATGCGTGCGCCTGTGTTTGGTTAACAGTCCGAACATATGTTTGGGCGGGCCTGGATTAAGGACCCTCCATTTCGGAGAAGATTCCGTGATGGCTTTGACAAGGTCCCTAATGTGTTGGGTTTTTTCATTTGTCGACAGGTTTCCTCGTTTTAACAAAAAAATCTTGCTTTGTGTCATTTACTTTTATTTTTCGGGGTCATTATAATTGTTTTATTATTATTAAAGTAAATCACACAAACGTTAATTCCTATTTACTTGATAAGCAATCCTATTGTGTTTGGTTAAGTCCAACCCGAACCTTTGCTCCATTCAGGGGGAGTAAACACTTTATAAATGGCTTTATCTTTCAAGATTGTTGTATTGTCTCGATCTATTAATCGATAATATTCTGGACAATAGACGATCATATTTTTCGCATTATAATTGTTTTATTATTATTAAAGTAAATGAATTCCCGATTAGTTGTATTGTCCGATTGTCTCGATCTCGTATCCATAGACAATCACTTTCGGAGAAAGGACTTATAGGTTGGAAAAGTTTTAGCTTGAGGTATATTTGGGTACCATCGCCTTTTCAAGCTTAAACTGAGTTAGGAATGGTTTAATCAGTGTGTTGCAGTATATTGCTTCCACCTTTTGTTTGCTATGCAACATAGGTAGATAGAATAACTCTATATTGTGCTTCATCTCATGCTTAAGAGACTAAACTAATCTGTGATAAGTTGTGCTGTAAGAAGACAGCTTATGCTAGGGGTTAGTTACCTTAGCTGATATTAGGCCATCTACTTGAGGTTACCCTGGATAAACAACAGACTTGCATCTTAAATGGTGTCCATTACAAGGGACAAGAACAATATTGAAACTGGACTGACTTAGCTGAGATTGGGTGGTGAATTCGACTGCCATAGTGCCCTTTAATCTGCATTTTTGTTCTCTATTTTGTGTTACATAACCAACATCTAGCCGTATCGGCAAACAAAACCCCATATTCGTGTTTCGAATCAGTTTTAGTAAGGCCGTAGCTTCAACTTACACCCACCTTTTCCCTGAGGATCGACTTGTTCTTGCCCTGTGTTGCATATCGACATTGTGCACTTTCAGTTATCATTGTAGGTACTCTTTGTAGACCTACCAGTTATGTGTATACTTGTAAGGTCGTACATTAATTGGAGCACTTTCGGGTTGCAGCGTTATGCGATGCTCATCTCAAGTGATAGCATTGTGGGTGTTGATAACACCTTACCAAACTCTTTGATCAATATTTGTATCTGCCCAAGTGTTTCTTGATTAAGCTGTGCTTCCGAATATTGACTAATTTGACAAAAAACCTCAGGTGATCCCTTATTTAAGACTTGTTGTATGCTATGACGGTTGGCTAACCATACTTTATTTTCTTGCCTTCTTCTAGTCGAATATATGTTCACTAGCCATCTTAAAATCCATGGTTAAATATTTTAAAACCCAAGTTATTAGACCTAATATTACGAACCATTGAAGTCCCATCGCATCCCCCAAGTTGCAATACATCAAAAATTCCTTTGAACCCATACTTATGCAATTTATATTCCATAAATATATTCCTTTACACGCCATTTTAGCGCCATTAGCTACCATCACCTCAAAAGTGTCATCATCAATTACCTCAATTCCCATTCTTTTATGTATTGCAGTCTCAACAAAATTACGAGTACCTCCAAAATCGATAAGTATTGTAACTTGTGCCTTCTTAATGTCTCCTTATACTCGCATGGTTTGTGGATCCAGTGATACATCTAACGCATGCATAGAAATCTCGATGCATATAACAATGCTTGAGTTTTACAACAATGACCGCAGTGCCACTTTTCATCACAATTATAATATAGTTGTTGATTTCTTCTTTCTTC
The DNA here is from genome assembly GCA_023531295.1 of Papaver armeniacum. Classification (NCBI taxonomy): domain Eukaryota; kingdom Viridiplantae; phylum Streptophyta; class Magnoliopsida; order Ranunculales; family Papaveraceae; genus Papaver; species Papaver armeniacum. Next base: position 28,037 of record JAJJWW010006749.1, read on the forward strand.
AGCATCAACCTGAGTTAACTTTTAACAACTGGAGTTTCTGTTGTGGGTTTTGAAGATGAAACATGTGGTTTAGAATTAAAGGGTCTACCAGTATTAACAATATTGGGTGTCTTTGTTGCTATTATGTATGGTCTTATTCACAATGTAACTTCTCATCTAGTAACCTTCCAATTTACATTACATCATGTAAATCAATAGGAGTGTGGGACTGAGTTTCTAGTCTCACCTCGTCCTTTAATCCACTTAGAAAACAACTCACTAAAAATTCTTCCGGGCGAATTATCTACCAACTTTGATAATCGTATAAATATTCACAATATTCAATGTATGAACCCGAATGCTTAATCTTGGCCATTTTGGCCCCGCATCCTCATACGAAATAATACCAAAACGATTAATAATGGCTTTCTGAAATTTTTCCCAAGTATCTACAAGTTTAGTTCTCTTTAACTACCTATCTCGTTGTAAAGTTTCACCATCCAAATTACATGTTGCCACCTTGATTTTCTAATTTGCAGATATGATACCGTATTAAACATCCAATATCCTTCTAGATCCATCAAACTTGGAAAATTGAACCGCTCTCCTCATTTCTTTGATTGGTTGTCTCTCTCATTATTCCCGTCTGTTTTACTTTCCACAAGCTAGCCGATCCTTTTAATTAACAAAGCTTGATTTGATGTCATCTCAGCCACCTTCTTCGCTAGATCAACCAATTGCTATTCCGTAATTGCTTGTTTTTGTTTTCGAACTATTGTCATAAACAGAAAATGACGGCTCTGATACCAATTGATAAGAACCTACGACCAACAGAGTAGACTTAAAGATACACAAAAAGTTCAGAACAAATTTATAATTCTCATTGATAAGAAAACTAATAACACTATCCCCCTTATGCATGCCATTGAACTCATTGAATTAAGGAAAAAATCCTAAAAGGAAACTTCTCCTATAACTAGGAGTCTAAAACAAATTCTTAAAACTAAACAATTTCCAAATGCAAACTAATTCCTAAAACAAGAGAAACCTAGGGATTTCTTACCCTAACCCTAGTTTTAACTAAGAATTCCAAGTAATTTAGGGATTTCTTATCAGATTCAGCCTCTTAAACAAGACATTCCGATGCATCTTCACTAATTGCCTTTCAATTAACAAAGGGAAAGGGAAATGAAAGAAAAAAGCGATGGGTCTTCTTCGATGGATCCTTTTTGTTCATGTTTAGTTCCCTTTGTTTTGGAAATTGTTTCAATTTCTACTAAATATCTTTCTCCCGCACTTTTTCCACTTTCTTTTGGCCATCTTCTACCCCATAAGCCCAGAAATATGTTTCTTTGGTCCATATACTAAATATCTTTGATTTTAGGTATTGTTATGTTTAGCCTTACCTTTAAGTTTTGGTCGGATACTCAGTTTCCCGCCAACATATAGTTAAAAGCCAAGCGGGAAAATTAGGGTAAGGCCCCACCCATGGGTTACCCATAATATCAAGCCTTTAATTAAAAGAAGTTTATATCTAGGCCTCGAAATATTAAAAGACGTTGATACCCTTATGCATATTGTCAAGCCCATGATTAAATAAAATTTAAATTTTGGGCCCAAAGTTATTAAAATATAGTGTGATGATGTTCCAACCACCTCCGACCACCACAGCCACCGCCAACCACCCCTGACCACCACCGTCATCCACCTCCGACCACCACTGCCACCAACCACCACCGCCAGCCACCTTCGACCACCACCACCGCCTCCAACCACCTCCGACCACCACTGTCGCCCACCGCTACTGACAACCGTCGCCGCGACCCACCACCGCCAACCACCTCCCGTCACCACCGCCGACCACCACAAACATATGGATGTGTACACAGAAGTTACACATGCATATGGCATGTGTACCCAGAAGTTACACATTCATATAACATGTGTAATGCAAAGTTACACTTGTATATAAATGTGTACGCAGATGTTACACATGCGTATGGCATGTGTATCTGCAGGTTACACATGCATATGAATGTGTACTCATTAGTTATATGCATGTGTAGTGATAAGTTACACATGCATATGCCATGTGTGGTCCACAGTTACACATGCCATAATAGTTGCACATCAAAAGAAACATACAAAAGTTACATGTATTAGCCTTAATATTTATTTACAATAATATTTTCGTCTATCAATTATTAATAATAATACACGAGTTAAAACACTTGATATGCAAAACAAAATCCTAGAAATGAGCCACCACATCCTATAATTGAATTGTTCCCATCCATTCTTGCCTTCCTCGATACCAAAATGCTTGCATATCTGCAACAAAATAAACATTTGTGGGATTAGGTTGGATGAACAAAAAGAAAGAAACAAAATTATAGAACAATTTAAAGGCGAATAACAAAGATCATAGAAAAGAATCTAATAACTCATCTTAGCCTGTGTAACTAGGAGTTACATATGCATCAGTCTAGTATAACTACGAGTTACATATGCATCTGTCTAGTGTAGTTGGGAGTTACAAATGCATATGACTAGTGTACCTGGCATGTACACTATGTTAACTATGTGATATTTCAATCACTAATCAAAAAACTGAACCACATACTCCAATAACACTGCGATTATCAAAATCTGTTGATACATATACAAAATGCATGTGTAATCTGTTGGTACATATACAAAATGCACGTGTAACCAGCAGTTACACATGCATCTGACTAGTGTAACCAGGAGTTACACATGCGTATATATTGTGTAATTAGGAGTTACACATGCATATATCTTGTGTATTCCGCAGTTACACATCCCCAAACAATCTATACTAGGATGGAGCCAAATAAAAATCCAGAGAGAACCACAACCAAAAGAATTAATAACAAAAAAAAAGTAATTAACTCGATTGCTTACCCTCTCAAAGTGAGGCAGAGTCTTGTAAGACTATCAACTGTATAAGGAGTTCTAACATCATTACGAGGTTGAGGACAAAGAACTTCCCTTGACCTGGTACTGGTTGGCGTGTTACTGCCTGTTTATTTTTCTTCACGTCCAAATCAAAAGCTTTAGCACTTCTCAATGACACCTAAATGGACCTCCTTGCATCCATCTACATCTTTAGTATCTCCTACACATATGAAAATGACTCAAAATACAAAGACAACATATTAGCAAAAGTAATTTGTTTACAATCAAACCATTCTCAATGTAACAGTGCTCCTTCAGCAAAATAATGCATATGGCTTGTGTAATGTGCAGTTACACATCCATTGTACTCAGAGCATATATGTTATCTTCATTAGCGTTTAAACATGGACATCACATAGTGCTACTTTTGATTCTTAAACAGTGAAGACTACTCAATAAATGACAGTTAATCAGCTGAAATGCGGCATCCTATAAGGTATATGCTAGTGAAACTTCTTTTACAGTCTGCGCAATTTAATTTACTAGGTGAAACAAGATTTTCTGTTCATGTACGTAGTTACAGTTACATGCATATTAAACAATATTCAAATTCATGACTTTGGAGATACATAATTAGTAACATTATTATTTCCTATTGCCATGTAATTTTGAAAAAATTACCCAAACTCCTTGCTAAGGTTGTGTGCAATAGTAGTTGCAGCCTTTCCTCCTCTATATCTCGTTGAAGTCCATCTAGGGGTGCACATACCCTACTCATATCCGCCAATCCTACCCTACCCGCCAATATTTTAACCGTATCCTATCCTACCCACTATTTGGCGGGTAGGGTGACGGTTAGAGATTTTTTATCCGCCCTTAAATGGGTAGGGTGACGGGTAAACCTCGAAATTATCCTACCCTACCCACCTTAAATGGGTAAGGTTCATACAAATACAAATTAGTCTATTCAAACATTACAAGATAAATTAAAACAATTTTCCAAAGTACTCATACATATCCAAGATTGTCGTCAGAAATATAAGAAAAATGAACTACAGTGCAGTGACAAAAAAAGACATAAGACGATGTAGAAGGAATAAGAACCAGACTAAAAGGAATAAGATGGTGTAATCTAAAAACCTAGATTGGGGAAGATGATGCACACATTTCAGAGTGCATTACCCATATTTGTAGGGGATATACCATACATTTTACTCTTCCTTTGAACTGGCACAAGGCTTTCAACAAAAGTAGAAAACATTTTCATAGAGCAAGCATCTGGAACTGAAAGGGGAGCCCCGCTGGTAGTAATCTCTGTAAAAGTTTTTTCTTTCCAATGGTAAGAATGAAGAGACACATTATTCATATATCTATAAGGACCTTGATATGTTTGTAAGATCATTTGGTGCGTTCCATCCACAGGATAAACATTAAGCGACAAGGCGTAAGAAAAAAAAAACGGTTATACCCGCCACCCTATCCTACCCGACCCGCCAATTAATGGATCGGGTAGGATATTACCCGTTTAATGGCGGGTAGGGTGACGGGTAAAAAATTTCTTACCCGCCAGTTAGCGGGTAGGGTGGCGAAATGGGCCATATCCTACCCACCCTACCCGTTGTGCAGCCCTAAGTCCATCCTTAACACGTAGTTGTTATATCCTATTCAATTGGCGTGTGTATCTACAAGTTACACATCTAATTAGCATGTGTAACTAGTAGCTACACATCCATTTATATTGTGTACCTAGAAGTTACACATCTAATTAGCATGTGTAACTAATAGCTACACATCCAAAAAGGTCAGTGAAGGATACAAACCTGAAACCAGATACTGAAAGATGAAAGTAAAGTTATCAAGATCACTTACAGAACCCGAAGAGGAGATCAGTAAATTGCACCAACAGATGGATCGTGTCAAAGCCATAATAATTGTTCAACGAACTAGTAATACTAGTACCAACACTACTTACAATTTTCCTGATAAATCTGCCGTCTTTGCAGCTGCCTTCCAGGAGATGGATCGTTCAAAGCCATGGCTGCAGTGAACGTAGAAAGATGAGGTCAATTTATGAACTATCGCATCCTTGACAAGGTGGTTAAGCAATAAAAGACTTTAAATAGATGTAAAAGGGAAATGAGTTAAGTGAACAAACCACTCCAGACTTATATCCTCACCTATATACCCATATACATTATACAAAGTTACAGACTCTACAAATAGATTCAACACTCGACAATTCACACATACTGAAACATTAACTCCTATGGAAAACCGAATCAGTCATTCATATGGAAAACCAAACATTAACTCCTATTGAAGTAGGTGGTTTCAGTAGTTGTTTTCATATGCCGCATTCGGTCATTCATACATTTGCACCAGCACAACAATGAATATATCTAAACTAGAGGTGGAAAAAAAGAGTAGTGTTACTAACTATTGTTGCCCGTGAAGGGGTTACCGAGTAGATTCTCAATTTCAAAGCTTAGCGTTAATAATAATATTTACCAAAAAAGCATGGAATAGAGCAGAAAGTACAATAATGATGTGATTTTAAATTGTTGTAGAAAAGTGGTAAGAAAGATGTCGTTCACTCAGACTTGTGAAGATTCAATTTTAGGTTCAAACTCAATAGAAAACTTAGAAAGTTGTTATCAAGATTATAAAAAGCACCGAGACTCAGGATTCCACCATTGACCAATTAAGTGATTCAATCTAATCAATATTCATGCAATTCTTTGCGTTTGAAGTGATTCTAATTTATTTCCTCAAGTAGATTTTCGAAGTAACAATTGTAAACACTAAGCATGAAACATCAAAAGTCTTAAACTAAGCATGCTCCATCAAAACGAATCACAATCATTCAATAAAAATCCGTTTCCAATATTAGTTCCATGCAAATAATCATAAAAGAAATTGCAAAAATTAATTAAAATAGAAATATACCACTTTTCATGGAACAATGGCTTCCTCCGTCGCCTCGGCTAAGGGGTTTAGCTCCTCATATTATTCACGTGCTCAAAGTAGGTGTTCATAGCTCAAATAGGTGAAAAATAAGAGAAAACTAATAAAGCAGCGAGTTTGTAATAGATATAATTGTTACAGAACTCACTGTTCTGTAAAAACTGTTGCGAACTGTTGCGAATCCAATATAATTGTTGGAAAAATTGTTACAAAGTTATGGAATTCAAAAGTAAAGGTCACGGTTTCTGCGACTGCTCTAAGGTGCTGTTCTTCTTCTTCTTCTCCGGTACTCGCCTGCAACTATTGTTCTTCACTCTGCAACTTCCCGTTCTTCTCCTAACAACCCAGTAATTATTCCCCAAGGTCTCAACTCCCTTTCTGGGACACGAACCAACCTATATATATCCATCAAACCCCAAAAATCCCGAGTTAATTTCTTTCTTTTCTTCACTCAAAAGTCTCGGCTTTTCTCGACAGAAAGTTACGGATTTATTTCTTTTCTTGTCTCACGTCTCTTCCCGAATTGTATCCTAATCATAGAAGAAATTATCTCTACCAAATCTTCACGCAACTGCCTTATAAAACTCGGAAATTTTCCGATAATAACTTCCCACCTCTGTTTTCTCAACCCCGATTGTTTAGCCAATTTTAGCCGCATCCAAACACCATACCAAGCCTGTTTATCTTTAATGAGTCCACCCATCAATATCGGCCGATTTAATCTCTTAAAAAGCGCCCCAAAATTCGAACCCTAAAATTTCCGTGAATCGGTTTTGTTTTCCGCTTTTTTCGAATTTTTGAATTCTTGAAGATGAGGCGCCCCTATCCGAGTAGGGGTGCCTATAGCAGGTGCCTTATGGGGTGTCCTAGAGGTGCCCCTTATCCAAACAGTGGGTGTCAATAACAACTCCTCCGGGTGCATTAGACAACTTTTCGAGCCGATTTTTCCAAAAATGTTTATTGGCCAAAAATACCTACACACACATAAAACACCATAATAAGTACAAAAATGAGCACTATCAATATATAGAAGCGAGACAAATTAGACACAAAAATGTGTCTATCAAATACCCCCAAACCTATTATTTGATAGTCCTCGAGCAAAAATAAAATAAAAATAAAATCCTAACTCACTATCATGAGCATCGTCGATTGCATTTAGCGCATGCAATAAGCCTTTAAACCCCTAGGTGGCCCTAGTGGCCGAGTTATAGTCTCGGGAGGGTTTACCAGAGGTGTACCCACAAAACCTTTATACTCCAGACCCTAACTATCTACGCAGAACCTTGGAAGGCACTAAAGAATCTCCTTGGTTGGCATACTTATTGACTACAGGAGGAAGTACCCTAATGCGAAATTCCAATTTCTGTACACGAGTTTACACTCAAGCAAACTAAAATTCATATATAAGTCACAGATCTCTACTCAGATAGTTTCTGGACATCATAACCGGAGTCTACCAATCACATGGATAAATAATGAGATGGATATAGAAAAACGTAGATGGTTTTGATGTTGACTAAGGTGAAAAGTGTTTCCCATATCTGTCTCGAAGGCCACCGCCAAAACGAACCTATCCTAATGGTGAGATCTTTGGTCTAAACTAATATCAACACACTGGCATATACAAGGGTACCAGTGGTCGATAATCCTAACTCTAGGTCAACACACTGGCATATACAAGGGTTCCAGTGGTCGACTTTATTGAATTTATTCCGGTTGGTCTGATGGTCTGGTCTCAATTTTTTTATTTTTTTATTTTTTTTTTATTTTTTTTTTGTATCTCAATCACTCTATTTCACCCTAGCAGTTGTAACAACTTGAATCGTGAGCCCCACCTAATCACTTAGACAAACATATTTTAAAGAAAACAAAATAAAAATAGAAGTGAAAAGGATTCAACGAGATATGGCGAAACTACCATGTTTTTTTTTAATTCTAACACCTGAGCTCTGTGCTTTTATGAATAGACTCTTTAGATGTTGCCATCTAATCAGATTGGTTCCTCAACTCCTACAACCAAAATGCTTCCATCCACTTAGATTGGTTAGTGCCATCCTTAATAGCATAAATTTCTAAGCTCTGGAGTTTAATAATGCAACTAAAACTTTCACCCATACCCCCAAACTTAAATCTAACATTGTCCTCAATGTTCTAAAGATAAAATTAAAAACATGAACAAGGAGAAACTGTTACCATTTGAAGTAAAGAGATAAGGAAAGATATTACCGTGTCGCATGAATATTGGGTTACCTCCCAAGAAGTGCTAAGTTTAAAGTCTTCAGCCAGACTAAGAAAGGATTAGTCACCTCATAGAATCATAAAGTAATATGAAATTTCTGTGGGTCATCAAAACCAAATAAAGCTACCACAAATAAAAGGAATCTGCAACATGCCAAGAAAATTAACAAATAAAGCACACCCTTGTCTAGTTTCCTGTTTAAGCCAACTACATCTAGCTATGGTTCAGGTTCAGGCTCTATGACTGGGTCCAAATAAAATATTTTCATGGGTTGCATTTCCTCGTAGATAAGATCCGATTCAGGTATTAGAGTCTGGAAATACTCAAGTAAAAACTTAGAAGCACATAATAATAACCTAAATAACTGCGGATCCTTAAATTCAATCAGGTTTGACTCACACAATTGACCACGATGAAAGTAGTGGTCAATCTTAAGCAAATGTGTCATTTCTCTTCTCCTAAAGTACTTAGGTTTAGTCTCAAAACTCAATAATTGACACATCTGAAACATATACGTTCCCACAATTGGTTGAAAAATATTTGGTGGGAAAACAAAATCAATCTTGGTATCATAGCCTGGGTAAACCACATCAACCAGAGGATGGGTTTCTAATAACTGAACTTCCTTATGGACATCACTAGGTTCTGGAGAACTAGTATGAAGGCAATCTGGCACAATGGTTGAGGCACATATATCAAGTCCCAAGTGAGGGATCTCTACAAGAGCTAAAGGTAAAGCACGGGGAGAATGATAATCACCCCCAAACTTAGAGTTTTGGGTGTCTCTAGATAGACTATCTACAATTTCCCTAATTTCTAGATCATCGGAATCCTGAAAATGGTCAATTGCTTCTTCTAAGTTATAATCGGAAGGTGCATCCCCACTCATCATATTTGAAAGCTCTACGAGTTCATCTTCTAAGACTAATGTTTCTAAACCGTTAGACTCTAAAACAATGTTCTCAGAATAAACTCGTTCTTCAAAACTATCATCGGCTTCGTAAAAAGGAAGTATTACATCGTCTAAAACGTGGGTATCTCTAGTCAAATCCTCGTCCTTTTGAATAGGTGAATAATTATTAAAATTATTTGGATTCGAACTAGAAATAACATTATCTTGATTATAAAGCTCAGTTGGAGTAACAAATTCCTGATCACTATGCCTAAATATTTCAGATTCTTCATCAACACTATCCTCATCATAATCATCATTGTAATAACATGAAAATGGTCGAACCTCGTCTAAAAATGTAGTGTTACCAATTCTAACCTCGTCATCTTGATTATGCAAATAACTATCCTCATTTTCAAGGGTACTATTGGAAACACTATATTGGAAATTAAGACTATCTTGAGCAGTTCTTTCCTGGGCCTCTAACAACATTTTCTGAGTTGACTCACATGACTTCGTGATTTTATCTAGGAAAGAATGTTCACACGTTGAATTGCTTTCGTCCATAACTAAGTTATTCATCTCAGCTGAACTACGTGTCGACTCAAGTAACTTTTGTGCTGACTCAGCTAACTTACGTGCGGACTCTAGTAGAGAGGAATTTTGCTCGTATAACCCGTGCGTGTGTGGATAGTAATTGGGATCATCATGGTATGAGCCATAACCTTGAAAAGGCTGATGTTCCCAACCACTATTCACACTATGGTCAAAGTAATAACGCCATTTTGAAACTCAGTAGGATATTCGTTGTATTGGCTATTGTAATGCCAGTTCGACATTCTGTTGCAGGGGTGTGAGTTGTCACACAAAATAAAACCCACTGACAGGGGATTCGTGGGTGGATAGAGTCTTACCTCCGTACCAGACGGGCGATGAACCGTTGAAGTCGACTCGAGCCACCGACTCCGATGTCGGTGTACGAACCCGAGGAGGCCGAGACAATGATCGTGCTGTCGTCCTTCCCTCGCAAGCTTGATTTTATTTAATTTTTAACCCTTCCTTAGGGTTTTAAAAATAATGTCCAGTCCAAAAAAAAATAAAGTCCAAAAAAAGTGTCCAAAAATAAAAAGAAAAATTACAAAAATACAACCCTATTTACAGTTTCTAAAAGGGTTATTTAACGTTTGGTACCCAACAAATGTCCAATATCTAGCTTTGGTACCCAATATTTGAAATATTAAGGGTTGGTACCTTGACCAGCCGTTGACCGTCAGAGTCAACGTCTAGCCAAACTTTATTTTGTTTTAGCTAATTTGTATTAAATTATTATTGAATTTGACGATTTTATCCTTGATGGAAATTTCTTTTTCTCTAACCAGGCCATCTATTTTCCTCCATTAGAAACCCACTTCCATGGTTGAACTCTTCTCACTGTCTTTTGCTGATTCACTCTAAGAATGTTTTTTCTTTCTTATGTCGTCTCAGGGCAGTTAATGTTTCTTCACTATCACCATGGAAAGACTTTGTGTTTTCTTCTACTGGTTAATCCATTAACAGATCTGAAAATCGATGTGTTCTCCCAAAGTGAAATCGTCTGTGTTGCACCCAATCGACAATCTTGATTATATCAGAGACGATATCCGAGAAACCCATCTCGAATTCCTACCAAATTACTTCAAAACCACCTCAATTGAAGGTTTCGATCTAGAACCCCAAAACCAAAGTTTTGGTCGAGAGAGAAGAGAACATAAACCTAATTTGAGTCGGCTGATTTCTTCTCTTAGATGTATACCCATTTAACATATGATAAACCTTACCAGAACTTTTAATATTCAATTTCTCCACCTTTCATTACCCACTTCAGGATCTTAATCGAATAGAGAAGTGAGAGAGATCAGAAATACTAAGGTGGTAACCACATGGAGCAGAACAAAGTCACCCAAATAAAATCCTTGGTTGAAAGTCAGGATCCCACTTCTATGGTCTCTCACTCACTCACTGAAGTTCAATCGAATTATATTTTTGTAACTACTTCAGTTGTAATTTTTTTTGCTATTTTGATTATTTACAATACTAATTCGTTGATCAAGGCTTCTTAGTTTAGTATTTGTTAATTGATTTTATCGTGGAATTTTAACAAAACTAGACAAAATGGTCGGCACCGTTTTAGTGCAGGAAATGTGTTTGGGAGTGACCGAAGGAAAAGTAGAGTTTTCATCAGGGGTAAAGTGATAACTTCCCGTATCTTTTTAATAAAAAAATTAGAAAAATAAACTAAAAACAAGTCAAAAGAAGATTTTAACAGTCAACGGCTGGTCAAGGTACCAACCCTTAATATTTCAAATATTAGGTACCAAAGCTAGGTGTTGGACATTTGCTGGGTACCAAACGTTAAACAACCCTTTTTAAAAATAAAACAAAATAATTATATACAAAATCTTCTTCTTCACTCCTTGGACTCCTCTTTTCTTTCCTTCTTTGGCGATGCTTTCTTTTTATAGCACTTTTTCTTTCCTTATAGCTTTGCTCCAAATCTGAAAAGAATCAAAAAAAAAAAAATACCAAAGGCGTAAAAAAGAACAAAAATAAATAAAAATAAAACTAAAACAAATCTAAATACAAGTCCCCGTTGGCGGCGCCAAAAATTTGATGTGATTTTAAATTGTTGTAGAAAAGTGGTAAGAAAGATGTTGTTCACTCAGACTTGTGAAGATTCAATTTTAGGTTCAAACTCAATAGAAAACTTAGAAAGTTGTTATCAAGATTATAAAAAGCACCGAGACTCAGGATTCCACCATTGACCAATTAAGTGATTCAATCTAATCAATATTCATGCAATTCTTTGCGTTTGAAGTGATTCTAATTTATTGCCTCAAGTAGATTTTCGAAGTAACAATTGTAAACACTAAGCATGAAACATCAAAAGTCTTAAACTAAGCATGCTCCATCAAAACGAATCACAATCATTCAATAAAAATCCGTTTCCAATATTAGTTCCATGCAAATAATCATAAAAGAAATTGCAAAAATTAATTAAAATAGAAATATACCACTTTTCATGGAACAATGGCTTCCTCCATCGCCTCGGCTAAGGGGTTTAGCTCCTCATATTATTCACGTGCTCAAAGTAGGTGTTCATAGCTCAAATAGGTGAAAAATAAGAGAAAACTAATAAAGCATGAGTTTGTAATGAGATATAATTGTTACGAGAACTCACTATTATGAGAAAAACTGCATTTAATCGTTGCGAATCCAATATAATTGTTGGAAAAATTGTTACAAAGTTATGGAATTCAAAAGTAAAGGTCACGGTTTCGCTGGATCGCTCTCTAAGGTGTTGTTCTTCTTCTTCTTCTCCGGTACTCGCCTGCAATTATTGTTCTTCACTCTGCAACTTCCCGTTCTTCTCCTAACAACCCATTAATTATTCCCCAAGGTCTCAACTCCCTTTCTGGGACACGAACCAACCTATATATATCCATCAAACCCCAAAAATCCCGAGTTAATTTCTTTCTTTTCTTCACTCAAAAGTCTCGGCTTTTCTCGACAGAAAGTTACGGATTTATTTCTTTTCTTGTCTCACGTCTCTTCCCTGAATTGTATCCTAATCATAGAAGAAATTATCTCCTACCAAATCTTCACGCAACTGCCTTATAAAACTCGGAAATTTTCCGAGAATAACTTCCCACCTCTGTTTTCTCAACCCCGATTGTTTAGCCAATTTTAGCCGCATCCAAACACCATACCAAGCCTGTTTATCTTTAATGAGTCCATCCCATCAATATCAGCGATTTAATCTCTTAAAAACTGCCCCAAAATTCGAACCCTAAAATTTCCATGAATCGGTTTTGTTTTCCCGCCTTTTCGAATTTTTGAATTCTTGAAGATGAGGCGCCCCCTATCCAGAGTAGGGGTGCCTATAGCAGGTGCCTTATGGGGTGTCCTAGAGGTGCCCCTTATCCAAACCGTGGGTGCCAATAACAACTCCTCCGGGTGCATTAGACAACTTTTCGAGCCGATTTTTCCAAAAATGTTTATTGGCCAAAAATACCTACACACACATAAAACACCATAATAAGTACAAAAATGAGCACTATCAATATATAGAAGCGAGACAAATTAGACACAAAAATGTGTCTATCAAATTACAAGGACATTAATTATTATTTCACTTCACACCATGAGTATTGGGATATTAGAAATGGAACTGAGCAGTACACGTCCTAGTGGTAGCAATATAACTATCAAAGATGAACTGAAGAGGAGAAACATTATCCATGCCAGAAAGATCGACAACACAACACGAAGTACAAAACCAGAACTACCTAAGAGGTAAGATATACATTTGGAAATACGAAAACTTCATGCATATGGAATATATACCAATGTCATCTACCTATTAGTTAATATATACAACATTCACAGGGGATATCAAATAGTTACCAAATTATAGATGGGTTTTAGCCATAGTAAGGCTTACCAGATGGAGAATCCATAAGTTACACATTTACTCGTGGAGGATCTGAACAATGTGAAATTATTGATACAGTTGCAAATAATACTCTTATGCATTCAAATATCCCTGTACACATTACGATCAACAACTACAGAAATTTTCCTTCACCATCATCAGGAACCTTGTGAACTGATTCTGAAATAGCGAAGGAATTCTTCATTAGTTATAGTAAATCATAGGTTGGAAACCTTCTATTTTCTTTATAAATATATGAAACACCAAATGCATATCAAATCCATTAGGTCAAAATTCAAAAGAACATCAAATGAGAAAGGATTTGATAGTTAATATAGATTAAGTTGCGTTGATTACAAACCTAGAATTTGATTTTCAATCAAGAAAGTGTTATTATTATTATTAGGTGCATCTTCATTAGTTGTTGTAAAAGCTGAAGATGAATGACGTCGATTTTTATATCTGTTGTTGTTGAAGATATTCTCAATTCCATTGTTAAACCTGCACAACAAGCAATCATTAAGGTTAAAACTACATTACACACATGAGAAACAACAAAGAAGAAGAAATTACAACTCAAAAGAACCGTGAAGAAGATGATAGAAGAAATTGATGAGATGAAACAATAACCAGTTATAGAAGATTTTTGAGTTGATGAGAGACAAAGAAGATCTGACGCAGCTGTAATTTCAGATTCAGAAGGAAATTTTAAAGTTAACAATTTTTTAGATCCAGAAGGAAAAACCTAAATGTTCAAAAAAAAAAAAAGTGAAATCACCTGATTCAAGACAAATTTGGTTGTTCTTCTTCTAATGCTTGAATCAATCAAAACAAAAATTAAAACCTAATCGAACTAAGAAAGATGAAAACCTAACCTGAAATAGCTTCGAACAAACTCAAACCTAGATTCAAATCAAATCGATTGAGTGAATGATTTGAGTTTGTAGATTAATTGATGATAAATTGTATAATATATTGAATCAAATCGATTCAATCCTCTAAATCGATTGCACGTAGAAGAAACAAAAAAAAAAAACGCTTGAGCTCTGGAAGTTTCTGAAAGAGAAAAAAAATGAATCTAAGTTTCTGATTTCGTTTCTAATATAACCAGGTATATATGGGAGGGTTAGTTTTGGTACTTTAGTGTTTTTGATGACGTCATCGACCAGGAAAAATTCAAAATCAAGCTCAAAATTGAAAGTTTTGGGCCTAGAAATAACAAATTCTGAAAGTATGGAGTTGATAGTGAAGGATCCATTTTGTGGGGTTTCTTTATGTATGACCCATATAGTAAGAACACGAAATTGGGGGATATAAAAAGGAATTGGGGGATATTGATTACTTCTCCTAACCCATGGTGTCTGCTAAGGGGTGACTTTTGGGTATGAAAATACTAAAATACCCTTCCCTCAAAATAAAAATTAAAAAACTTAAAATCAAAAAACAAAATCATATCCCCCATTTCCATCTCCACTTCTTATTAATCTTTTTAGGGTGAAAACTTTGAAACCCAAATGTTCCCCATTCTCTTTCAAATTCTAAATTTTCCCCATTTCCTTTCAAATTCTCTTCTCCTTCCCTGCTGGAAGTGATGAAGAACATGTCGGAAATGATAAAGAACATGCCAGAAATGATGAAGACCACGCCGGAAGTGATGAAGACCACGCCGTAAGTGATGAAGAACATGTCGGAAATGATGAAGGTCACGCCAGACGTGATGAAGACCATGGAATTGATGTAATTCAATCGGAACTAAATTAAGCATGCCCGATATAAATCTATCAATGCTAGGTAGTCAAGTGAAAAAAAATCAATTTTCCGAATACTTTTCATCATGTGCCGGCATAGAAATTTAGGATGAAGACCACACAGGAAGTGAGTTAGGCATGGTTATTTAGGTTGAAGACCACTTGTAGGAAGTGATGAAGAACATGTCGGAAATGATGAAGACCATGCTTAGGAAGTGATGAAATTCAATAGGAACTAAATGCTTAGAAGCATGCTCGATATAAATCTATCAATGCCGGTAGTTAAGTGAAAAAAAAATCAATTTTCTGGATACTTTTCATCATGTTCCGGCATAGAAATTTAAGCAAAACCATCTTTGGAAGTAGTTAAGCATGCTCGAAAATCAGTAATCGTAAGGAAGTAGACTGATTAAAACCTGAAAAAAATTCTAGCAAACAATTTATGAAAATTTCTAGCAAATGCTGGCATGGTTTTTTGGTTGAATACCATGCCGGCACCAAGCTTTTTCAGCTGCAACAATGGTGGATTCAAAGAAAAAAAATCAAATTTTCAACCTCTTAGAAGCAATTCTCTCATCACAATCATCTTCCATTTTCAAAAAAATTTCCACTCAAAACCATTTTCCCTCCTTCTACTCTCAACTAACCAACACAAATTCAAATAAAAATAAATACACACTAATTTATCCCCCAAATACTTAACATTTTACTAATTATAATTAATCAATAATCCTGATTAGTGGGGCTAGATTAGGAATTAAAAAAATAATTACATAGGGGGTCACCCAGAATTGCTATTGGGACACCGTTTTTGTCCTGTAGCTATATCCCCAAATTCCTTTTTATATCCCAATTTCGCGTTCTATAGTAAGGGGGGTTTACAATAGTTTTCACAAGCCAATAATGACCTGTAGTGCTCAGCTTTCTTCTTAGTCGAAACTTTGCCACATTTAATTTGTGGCATATATAGCCTTGATAGTGCTTGCTCAAATAAGACGGTAATCCAGCTCATACTGTGTGTCATAACCCTGTCTTTGTCTGGGTCGTCGGCATCATCTTTATTCAACTCAACGTCGTCGGCATCATCTTTATTCAACTCAACTAATGTTGGCTTGACTGTAACAATGCATCCATACCGTATTTTTATACAAACAAGTTTTCAATTTGTATGAAAAAACCATTATTAGCGTGATTTTGTCCTGGCACATTGTCATTCGTATCGAAGTTGGTGGGAATTTGTTGGCATGTCAATTCATTTATGAGATGCTTGTATACGTAGGTAAATAGGACATGTCAATTCATTACTGTCCAACATTCCTAACAGGGGTATTAGTTTAAAAATCCTGTTATAGGGCGTCGGGTTTTATTAGAGGGGCGGCAGGGTGATAATAATGTCCCTCTAGTTGGTTAGGGGATGTCCTATAGGGGTGTAAATTAACTAGATTACCCTTCCCATTTTTTATCCTAAATCAAAGCTAAATTGAAAATTTGTTTTCTTTCTTCTTCTCTTCTCCTCCTCCCATCAACCGTAACCTCCATTAAAACTCAAAATTTCATCGTCTTCGATTAATCGACGATTCAAAAATTAATCAAGTGTAGTGTACTGACTTATATGAGGTATGTTTTGAAAAACCCAGTTACGATTTGGTTTATTTTGTTCGATTTGAGTTTAATTTCTATCAAAAATTAGGGTTATAGATGAAAATTGAAATTCAAATTTCTGGGTTTATGTGAGTTACGGTTGATTTTAACTCAATTACAAACCGTAACTGGAGATTTTGATGTTGTTACGGTTGGTAATTGAACTATTACCAACCTTATGTTCTTATATATGAGAATTTTCTTCAGTTACGTTTTTTTTTTCAACCGTAAGTGAACTTACGGTTCTTTGTCGATACGGAATTACGAACTGTAAATAACCCTGGAACCCAGAGTTCAGAAAGGTCACCAATTACGGTTCATAACTAAAATTCGAAATGAACCGTAAATACTGTTACGGTTGGTAACCATTTTAGTTTACGAATCGTCTCGAGCATTTGGTTACCAACCGTAACTGGTTTTACGATTGGGTTTTCCCCAAATTTAACCAGTTACGGTTGGTAGTTCATCTTTTACGAACCGTAACTAAGATTTACGGTTGGTTACGAGTAAAATTCCAACGTAAGTAATTAGCTCTGAAAATGTAAAAAAATGGATTTTTTTTTAAACTCTGAAATCTGATTTTGTTTTGATTTAGAGTTAATTGAAGTGAAACTTAATCATTAACACTAAACTAGATTATCAACACTAAACTAGATTATCAATACTAAACTATGTAAGGGTTAATTAGTCATTTTCAGTTTTTTTGGATAAGGGGCACTTGAAATTACCATGTAATGACCCTTTTTATCCTATTACCCGCCACCCCTCTAATAAAATCTGCCACCCCTATAACAGGATTATAGGTTAATGGGAAGGTCCAACATTCATTATTGCCAATTCCCTGTATATATTTTCACATGCATCTAATCTTTTTTAGTTCTACACAGTTTTGGAAAAAATAAATCGGAAATGCTATTCAGCACTCCCTTCACAGCTCTATTTAGCACTCAATGCTAGGTGTTGAGAGGGTATTGGTTAAGGTTGTTAATGAGGGGTCCACGGATTGGTAAAAGGGTTCACCATTTTATAGATGTGGGGTTTAAATGTTGTTGAGCTGTGAGTAGTGTGTTGTTATATAGCTGTGAATAGCATTAGGGTTACATATTTTCTAGGGTCTAAACCAGCCCAACATCTTACATGGGTTTTTGTACACCCTCGGGCAAAACAGTACCCCCATTAGCAGCCATGCATAATTTTCTGTTAAGTTTCCTAACCGTTTAAAGAAAGTGCTCACTCGATAAGCGGTTAAGTGTTTACCGGATCAGGCGACTACGAGTCGACTCAATCTTCTCCGATTCAAGCGTTTTTAAGATCCAAATCTCCCTACATGTTCAGATTTCAGAAATAATTTCACTTCAATCTCTTCTATCTTCTATTGATTGATCTCTTTTTTCAATTCTCAGATTTAATTTTTTGAATTTATCTCCTTCTTTTCTATGTCAGGCTAACTCTCCTAGGTTTACCGGCCATGTAGCCCCGTTAGGGACCATTTAATCTACCATAGTATCTGTTTTTTTCATTCCATGGCGAATTTCATCTTCCTTCGTTTACGGGTCAGGTGCTTTTGCAGCTGTTCAAGTCGGGGATCCCGTCTTCAATTAATCATATGAAACAGAAATCAATCTTTAGGGGTTTTCATCATATACTTCAATTCGATAAATTCAGGGGCTCCTCTAGCTTTCTACAGTTAAAGTTTGATTTTTTTTTAGATCCTTAATATATTCCAACACTGGGGGTTGATCTTGTTCTTTATCTAATCTCTTTGTTTGTTGCAATTAATATTATTGGCTAAATATTCTCGTGGTTCTACTATTGTTTAGTTAGCTTTGTCTCTGGAATTCGGGATAGTTTAATTTTTTTGAATTTATCTCCTTCTTTTATCTAACTCTCCTAGGTTTTGTTTTATGCCTTTTCCTTCCTTTGCTCTTATCATATAAACTCTAAACTCTTCTTCTTTCTTAGTACGCCGTCTTTTGCGGTACTTTGATATATTCTTTCGCTTGTTTACTTGTTCCTTTAATACCATGGTCTTCCTAGTAATATGTTGGGTGCTAAACTTTATTCCTTGATACATTCTTATCTTGGCATGATGTTTCCACCATGTCGATTAATCATATGAAACGGTGGAGATATGTGATCAAATCATTTCCCATCCCTTAATATATTTGGGGCCATCAAAAGTTATTGTTCTTTATCTGGCTCTTTGCACAAATCTTCATTTGTTGCAATTAATATTTTAGCTTGACTCCCTAAATATTCTCGTGGTTCTACTATTGTTTAGTTAGCTTTGTCTCTGGAACCTTATCTCCAACCCATGTTATTATATTTGATGTTCTCAATCCTTCTTTGGTTAAAATTCTTCATTGGGCACAATCCGTTTGTTCTTTTGTCTCTGTGAGTTATTAGAAATCTATGCATCTTTCGTGTTTTTGTATTCTTATTTCTAAGAATTCATCCAAGCCCTTCTTATAGTCATTTTAAGTCTTCATCATCCTTTTATAATGTTTATTCCAATGTCTCTATGAAGTGTTAATAGTGTTGTTGAATTTTAAAGCTCTATTGGTGCCGATTTCCCCTAGTTTTCCTCACTGCGGGCTAACTATTTTGGTGTTCTGTCGGATCGTTTAATTAAGATCCGGTTCTTTGTTTTTCATGTAAAATAGTTTTCACCCAGTGATCTCGTTGTATTTAGGTCGACTTACCGCAGTTTTCTCCACTGTTTTCTTAACTATTCTGGTGTTCTGTCAGACTAATTTTCGTCTGGTTTCTTTGTTTCTTACTCGTAGAATAGTTAGCTCCAGTGGTTACATCTCTTATCTTGGCCTGCATCTCCCAATAATCAACCTTTACTTTATTTTTTTAAATTTTCCTCTTTTGCATCAGGCTCATGGAGTGCCCCCCTAAGGTTCTTTTTGTTTAGTAGTTCTCATTATTAAATCATTCCTTTCCTTGGTCCATTTCAGTTGATATTTCAAGCTTTCTTAGCAACAATTTTTAGAACTTTGTCTCATTCTTTTGCCACTCTTTATTGCAGCCTTAGACATTATTCGCTTAAATAATTAGGTGACTGTTCTCCCCTAAGGATCTTGGTTACAAAAATGTTGATGGTTTTGGCCTTAAATCGATTAGTCTCTGTTGGTTGTAGCATTTTGTAATAATTTTATGCTCTTCCGAGACCCTATCAGCTGCTCCTTTCTTACACCTCCTTTTGGCCAATAATACTCTTTCCTATTGCCACCTCTTTAACAAATACTACACAGATTTAATGGTTTCCTTAATGTGGTGACTCGGTCTATTCCTTTAATCCTGTTATTTTAAGGATCCTCATTTTTCTTTCTTTTTATTATATCGTATATTTGTTCCTTTTCCAGTTTCTCCTAGTAGTGTTACTAATACCTAGTCTTGTTTAGTGTGTATTTGTAATCTATTTTAATACCTTCCTGTTTAAGTTGTTTCTTGTGAATCCTGTTACTCTTTCTCCCTGCTAATTTGTGTCATTCTTGGTTTCCTTTTATTGCTCTCCTTGTAAATTTGGTTTGATACTCTAAAGTATTGTTATTTCAGTATTCTGTAATTTTAGTTAGATTCTCTCACTTTTCTTCTCCCTCATGGGTTCAATCCTGCCTTGTGTTGATATTTTTTTTTTTGCTAATTTTTGTAAGATCTTCCACTCTTTGCTCTGTTAGAATTCTTCTTTCCCTCTTTTAGATCCTGTTTTTTTTTTTTAATCCTTCAACATGAAACTGTTATCCTGGAATGTCCAGGGTTTTGGGACTCCGCTCACAAAAGGCCAGTTTAATTATATGTGCCAATATTACAAGCCAGATATAGTGTTCTTAGCGGAGAGGCCCAATTAACCCTCATGGACTCCTTTTTCAAAAATTCTTCATTCTCTGACTAGTTCATTGTTCCATCCGTGGGAATAGCCAAGGGTCTAGCAATTTCCTGGCATAATAACATAGAAATGAAACTAATATCTTCCAAGTTTAGCGTTTGTCATTTTGACTCAAAGATAGGTGATACAGATGTCATAATCACATGTGTTTATGGAGCAGTAAAAGCAGATGATAAAATCGAACAATGGACATATATCTTGGACACGGCGCAACAAATTAATAAACCATGGGTTCTAATTGGGGACTTAAATGTTATCTTGGATCCAGATGAAAAACAAGGTGGAAATAAAGCAGGCTCCAGCAGCAAAACCTTTATAGTCAACACTGTTGATTCTTTGGGCCTTATAGATGTGGGATATGATGGATCGCCTTTCACGTGGTCAAACAACAGAAAAGGCGAAGCAAACATCAGCGACAGGATAGACAGAGCATTAACTTCATTCAAGTGGTCTCAGAATTTCCCGGACACTAAGGTAACCCATCTCCCGAGAGTAGGCTCTGACCATACGCCGATTTTATTGGATTCAAACCCTGAAAATTCTAGGTTACAAAAACCATTTAGATGCCTAAGATCTTGGTTAACCCATTCCACTTTTTCTACGGTAGTGGAAGCATCTTGGAAACTGCATTCCGACATATCCGGCGCAAATACCTTCTCTGGACTACTCAAGCTTTTATCCTCGGACTTAGCCCATTGGAACACAAATATTTTCGGGAACATCCACAAAAATATTAAGTCCCTAAATAATAAAATAGACAACATTCATAGGACCGGGAATATCGCTAAAGAAATAGACAAACTAAAAAGTCTTCAAGCGGAGCTAGGAAAATGGTACAAAATAAAAAATGATTATTACCATCAACTTTCTAGAGATAAATTCTTCCAAGAATACGATCAGAACACAGAATATTTCCATGCCTCCGCCTCAAATAAAAAAAGAATAAATGCGATAAATTCCCTTAGAGAACCTTCTGGGCTTTGGCTTTCTGATAGGGATCAAATCAACTCTTTGCTACTTAAACATTTCCAGTAAATAAGCTCATCTCAAAACAACAACTTTGATTTTGATCTTTCTACCATCATAAATCCTTGCATCAATTTCGAAGAAAATGCCGCATTGACATCTATTCCAACTAAAGAAGAAATTTGGCTCACCATTTCCAACATGAACCAATGGGGAGCTCCAGGCCCAGATGGTTTTCAGCCGGGCTTCTTTAAAACAAACTGGGACATTCTAGGAAATGATTTAATTGACACTGTCCAAGAGTTTTTTCGTTCGGCCACTCTCGACAAAGATCTTAATCATTCTTTCATTACCCTCATCCCAAAAATTTCCACACCCCATTCTCCGGGAGATTTCAGACCTATTAGCCTGAGTAATACCATTTATAAACTCATATCAAAAATATTAGCTAATAGACTAAAACCCATCCTAGGTAAAATAATATCCCCTAATCAATCGACCTTTCTCCCTGGTCGACAAATCACATATAACATCATAATTGCTCACGAACTTATCCACTCGACGAAAACTTCCAAGAAAAAAAACGGTTTCCTAGCGTTAAAGCTTGACCTATCAAAAGCTTTTGATAGAGTCGAATGGAATTTCATTGAGAAAGTTCTTTTAGCTTTTGGCTTCTCGGATTTCTGGACAAAACTCATTATGCAATGCATATCAACAACCTCCTTTTCAATTCTTCTAAACGGTTCCCCGGGACCATCTTTCAACACTTCTAGGGGTTTACAACAGGGCGACCCTTTATCGCCTTATCTTTTCCTAATCTGCATGGAAATCCTCTCTAGACTCCTAGAAAAGGCAATTGAAGACAAAAGAATATCTGGGTTCCAAATAAATAACGATGCCCCAAATATATCCCACCTCTTTTTTGCGGACGACTGTTTTCTATTTACAAAAGCGGATCTGGGGGAAGCGAAAAGCCTATTGGAGATATTACAATTATTTGGGAACATCACGTGCCAAATGGTTAATCTTCAAAAATCTAGTGTCTACTTCAGCCCAAAAATACATCCAAGAGATGGAAATATTATAGCAAAAATATTAAAGGTCCCGCTGATGACTAAAAATGTTAAATATCTGGGAACACCGCTCTTTTTCGACAAAAACTGAAAAGCCAATTTTGAACCTCTACGACAACGTTACTACTCTACGTTACAAGGCTGGAAATCGAAATTGTTATCTCAAGCAGGGAGGACTGTTTTGATAAAATATGTTCTTCAATCTTATCTAACTTATCAAATGCAAGTCCTAGCTCTACCAAAAGAAACTCTTGATCATCTCGACCGCATTCAGAGAAACTTCTGGTGGAAAAAAGACGGGCAAAAGAGACAAGGAGGATTTATAAGGGCGTGGAAAAGAAAATGCAAACCTATTTCTCAAGGTGGTTTAGGAATTAAAAATCCACATCAATTTAACTTATCCCTTCTCACTAAACTTGCCAGTAGACTGGTAACAGAACAAGACCAATTATGGGTCAGACTTTTAAAGGCAAAATATTTCCCAAATTCCCACCCCCTTGAAAAATCCAGAATTTCGAACCTATCGTGGATTTGGACCAGCATACTTAAAGGATTAGAGTTAATAAAAGGTAATTTTATTTGGCAAGTCAAAAATGGAGCTTCGGTGAAAATCTGGGAAGACATATGGATCCCTAATGTAGGTATAATCCAAAAAATCCCCAAAATTCAAGAACAGGCACCTACAAGAGTCCAAGAGCTAATAACGGAGCAAAATAGTTGGGATCAAGCAAAGTTAAACCAATTCTTCTACCAGGAGGACAAGGAAAAAAATCCAAGCTATAAATCCAAGGAATCATGAGCACGACATTATTAGATGGAGACACCATCAATCAGGAAAATTCTCGGCCAAAAATGTCTACACGTATCTAGCCAATTAGGATCTGGACAATAATGATAATCTAGATTTGCCATGGAACAAGATCTGGAGAATTCAGGCCATCCCAAGAATTAGACTTCTAATCTGGAAAATAGCACAAAAAGTTCTACCCACGTCGGCTAGATTAGGTGCTCACAATATGGAAATAGACCATATTTGTCAACTATGTAACAATCAATCGCAAGAAACGAAGCTCACCTTTTTTGCGAGTGCCCATTTGCAAGAGCCGTCTGGTTTGGCATATCTCTACAAAGCGTTATCACTGGAAACTCCCACAGGACAGTTATTGGTTGGATTAAATTGTGGATTACGGAAGCGAATTTGAGCCATATTCAGGTAAAAATATCCACCATAATTTGGTTCATTTAGAAATACAGGTGTTCGGTAGTTTTTGAGAAAACCCAACCAAACCCAGTTAGTTTAATAGGACAAATTAATAGTTTCTTAAATTCAGCCCCGATAAATACCCTTCAAAGCAATAAACAGAGTCAAGAGAGAATTTCAATCAAAAATTATTGGTCCAACCTAAATTCGGATTGGATAATCTTCATTGATGCTTCTTATAAAAAGGAGGATTCTTCGATGGGATACACCTTCATCCTATACTCTGCTGATGAGAAGACTTTCATGCATCTGTCTGCGGGTTCGGAGTGGGCAACGTCAGCTTTCCATGCAGAAGCAAAGGCCTTGCTAAAGGCTATTACATGGTTAAAAGAAAATATTTTATCAAGTGTGTGTATTGTAACAGACTGCAAAACTCTGGCAGATAACTTAAACAAGATGACGACAGATACGTCGTGGTCGGCGGAAAATACCTTGCAGGAAATAAGGATAATTTTGGGCGATCTACCGCAAGCTAAAGTGAAGTATATAAAGAGGAAAAACAACAAGGCAGCAGACTACATCGCTAAGGAGGCAAGGGTTAAAAGACTACAACACATGTCGGAAAATCTAGTTCAAAGAGTTCATAAATCTAACATTGATTCTAACACTTTTGATAAAAATGATCTTATAAACCTTTTGTACTACATTTGCTAGTTTTTAATATATGAATTTTTCCATAAAAAAAAAAGATATAGAAAACAAAAGATGCCTGGATTTGTATTTGTTTAAGGAACCCTAGTCTATTCTTTGGACGTAAGGTTTTTGTTAGGACCCATGAATGATGCCAAGATTTAAGATATACAAAAGGATTTTGTATTTGTTTAGTAACCATGCTGTTCTCATTTATAACTTGATGTGTATACGAAAATGATGACCTTAAAATAGCTAGCATAATTTGATGGAGGACTTTGTGTTTAAAGGGGATTGAAGAACATAGAAGATTTTCAACTCGTTTTGTCATGTGTACTCTGATCAAACGTACTACTAATTAAGTATTACCAGATCAAAAAAATTGAGTGAAAAAAAAAACAACCCAAAACGATCGAGCAGAGTAGTGTTTGATTTGAAGCTAAAAGCATGGATCAAGAGCTGAGAGACAAGAATAACGGAACCGAAATAGAAGAATTCGAAGAGTCCGACTGCAAACCACAAAATAACGAGTTTTCGAGGAAAATTCCACACTGGAGGAGCCAACTAACAGTGAGAGGATTAGTTGCAAGTATCATTATCGGGACAATTTACACTGTAATAGCACTCAAGCTCAGTCTCACCGTAGGAATTACACCTAATCTCAATGTTTCTGCCGCTCTTGTATCGTATGTTTTCATTAAGGGGTGGACTAAGCTACTTGATAAAGTTGGTTTTACTTCCACTCCATTTACAAAGCAAGAGAATACATTAATTCAAACTTGTGTTGTTTCTTGTTATGGTCTTGTTAGTTCAGGTAAAGTCTCCCTCTCTCCCTGTAAGGTTCATCTATATGTATTCCATTTCGATATATTTTGGTGAAACTGCAGGTGGATTTGGATCTTTTGTACTGGGGTTGAGTAAGAAAATATACGAGCTAGCAGGGGTTGATACTCCAGGAAACAGTCCAGGGAGTTATAAGGATCCAGGAATTGGATGGATGACTGGTTTTGTTTTTACTACAAGCTTTATTGGCCTTTTATCTTTGGTTCCTCTTCGAAAGGTAAAAAAAAGAAAAAAAAATTCCAGTAGGAGCATTTGAATTTCCTGATCATTATTAACAAAAATTGTATGACATGTAAAGCTTTTTGTTTGGTTTTGTGAAGATCATGATAATCGACTACAAGTTAGCATATCCAACCGGCATTGCAACGGCGGTTCTCATAAATGGATTCCACACACGTAAAGCAGATAAAACGTCCAAGTACGATTTACTGATCCCTTTGCCTTTCTTCAGTTCAATGGTTACCCGTCTCGAGTTCGAGTTTGGATCATAATTTTTTTATTTATATTATCTTCTATTCAGGGAGCAAATTCGAGGATTTGCAAAGTTCTTTTCGTTTAGTTTTGTGTGGGGTTTCTTCCAATGGTTCTACACTGGCGGAGACTCATGCGGATTCGTGCAATTCCCAACTTTTGGGTTACAAGCATGGAAGAACTCGTATGCATTCCTTCTTATTACCTGCCTACTATATTCATGTTTTCCCTTGGTATCGAACTTTTTGTGAATTTGGGTTTCTTCGGTTTTGCAGTTTTTTCTTTGATTTCAGCATGACTTATGTTGGAGCAGGGATGATTTGCTCACATCTAGTTAACTTGTCCACTCTTTTTGGAGCCATTCTTTCATGGGGAGTGATGTGGCCACTGATACGCGGCCTGAAAGGAGAATGGTATCCAGCAAACATATCAGAAAGCAGCATGAAGAGCTTAAGTGGTTATAAGGTCTCAACATTAAAATTTCCCTTCAATAAGAACATTCTTTACATCATAATTATTTTGCATAAGCGTAGACAATTTATTGACACTCACAACTTTGCAGTCTTTTATCGCCGTTGCGCTCATTCTTGGAGACGGGCTTTACAATTTTCTCAAAGTTGTATACATTACCAGCAAGAGCATTAAAGGAACAGTTAAAGTCAGCAGCGAAGGTAAAAAAGGAAATATATCTAGTGTGTTCTTATTGCTATGGTTTTTGCTTTGGTTTGACAAATTTTCTTTAAGGAAACCTGATAGTGCATGCATTGCCTGTTCCAAACCTACAAAGTGCAATATTGTCAGCATAGATAAACTCAACTTATATTTTGTATTTTTGTTCTCCAGTTAATGAACCGTCAGCTCAATCTCTTGAAGATCTTCAGCGAGATGAGATCTTCATGAGGGACAGTATTCCCATATGGGTTGCATGTGTTGGGTACATTCTTCTGTCCATTGTTTCCGTTGTTGCGATCCCACTCATGTTCCCCCAACTGAAATGGTATTACGTAATAGTATGTTACGTCCTAGCTCCATTTCTAGGATTTTGTAACGCATATGGTGCAGGTTTGACCGACATAAACATGGCATATAACTATGCAAAAGTAGCTTTGTTTGTGCTAGCAGCAATATCAGGGAGAGAAAATGGAGTAGTTGCAGGGCTTGTAGGTGCTGGCCTCATAAAAGCAATTGTGTCCATCTCTTCTGATCTTATGCAAGATTTGAAAACCGGTCACCTCACACATACCTCCACTCGTTCAATGGTTATAAGCCAGGCAGCCGGAACAGTAATAGGTTGTATTGTAACCCCTCTATGCTTCATTCTTTACTGGAAAGCCTTTGACATAGGAAACCCTGCTGGAGAATATAAAGCTCCATTTGCTTTAGTTTTCCGAAATATGGGAATTCTCGGAGTGCAAGGTTTCTCTGCATTGCCTAGCCATTGTTTGCAGCTTTGTTACGGGTTCTTTGCGTTTTCATTTCTGGCTAACTTGGTAAGAGATCTTTCTCCATCGAAGATCGGGAAGTGGGTTCCCATACCTATGGCTATGACGGTTCCATTTCTTGTTGGTGCAAGTTTTGCAATTGATATGTGTATTGGGAGCTTGATTGTGTATGTATACGAAAAACTTGAGAAAAAGAAAGCCGCTCTGATGATCCATGTTATTGCTTCTGGTTTAATGTGTGGAGAGGGATTATGGATGCTCCCTTCAGCAATCCTAGGTCTGGCTAAGGTAAAGCCTCCCATTTGCATGAAATTTGTGTCCTCTTAACCAGAAACTGTACCAGTATGCAATATAAGTGCAAGCATTGGAGGTGTTAAAATTCTTAATTTTCATCTGAGTGATGAGATTTGTATCAAGCAAATTTTCATGAATGCAGCTATTACTTGCTAAGTTCGAAAAAACTGAATTTGATATACACCAACAAAGTGGAGTTGGAGAGTGCTTGCTTACACCAGAATCCATCAATGACGCTAATTCACAACAATTACAACTCTACTTATACTTGCTACTACAGTAGTACACCGTTCTTCTCGAGTTTGATTTCATGGTGCACTGGATGGGCACCTTATGAGAAACTTACAATCATCTTACACATTCTTGACCAGACAAGACGAGACCAATTATACAATAAGAAGCAAAATATATATCGTCGTTAACTAATAAACTTCAACATTCCATTGTTCTGCCTTCTTCAACTGTCTTTTGTATTCAAGCCAATCAATACCTGTGTATTCAGAGTAAGTAAAAGAACATTATTAGAAACTGTTTACCTTCAAGTATGGAATGCAATAAATCAGGTTGAGTTGAGTATGTATGTTTCTCAATTCTTACCGTCTTTAGCCGCTAAAGAAACCATAATGTCATCAATTCCTTTCTCCATTCCTTTCAACCCGCACATGTAAACGAAAGTGTTGTCTTTCTTGAGTAATTCCCATAGCTCCTCTGCGTATTGAGCCATTCGGGTTTGTATGTACATCTTCTCTCCCTTGTCATTCGTTTGTTCTCTGCTCACAGCGAAGTCCAGCCTGAAATTTTCAGGTGCTTTCTCCTTCATCAGCTCAAATTCCTGCCATTTGAAAGAACAAAAGAAAACAAATGTTAGAGCAACTGCATTTTTGAGGTTGTAGTTTTTAAATGGAGAAAATTGCAACTGAAATCAAAAGCTTACCTCCTTGTACAGTAATGAGCTACTCGTGGGAACACCCAAAAAGAGCCAAGCCAACCCGTTGAACTGTTTAACATGACAGGAAATGCCGCAACATAGACAAAAGTTAAAATGCATTTCGTAATTTGGGTCTGCCAATTCTTCTTAATAGTTTAACATGCAACTAAGAACTATGCATTTAATCCTGAAATTTGCGCACAGATATATACCTTGTAGTTTTCGTGTTTTTCAAAGAACATTTTCCACAGGAAGGAACGAAAAGGAGCAATTCCAGTTCCAGTTCCAAGCTGCAACAACAAAGGCACCAATAGTTTAATAAACCCGCATGCGAAATGAACTCTATATTGACATCAGAAGCACTAAAACACAAATCATGAACCCTGATTTTTAAATAAGAAAAACTACCATTATGATTGTGGCATTTGGATCTTTAGGCATAAGCATTTCTTTTCCAATTGGCCCTGTGATCGTCACTTCAGATCCAGGTTTCAAGTCACCTAAAATTTTAAGGAAAATAAAAATCAGACTAGTATTGCTTTCAAATAAGTGACCAAAACCATCTAAATTAACATTAGCGGTCCACAGTTGCAATGGATGGAATTAAGAATGCTCGCCTCGTCCCGGAGAAAATGAAGAATAATGATGTAGTGGAAATTTGTAGATCACTTACATAGGAAATTTGAACAAACTCCCTTAACTTCTTCACCTTGATCATTGGTGTAAACTAGTCGCTTCACACATAATGAAACCTGCAAAAGATCAACCAACATTATAAGCCATTAGGCCAAAAACTTCACATATTGTCAAATGCATCAAGGATACAAGGTTCTAATAGTTCTTCTTTTCAAGGATTCATGAATTCTTTCGGAAACACAAATGCAGACCCGAAACTTGAAAACTGAGGATGCAGTAAATGAAGTAAATCTTACAGTTTTGGAGTCTCCAAAGTCACCAATAGCACTGCTAGCAATTGAGTACAACCTGAGTTTATGTGGCTTCCCATTCTTGTCAACCCCCTCAGGAATAATCCCAATGGATTGTCCTTCTCTGTAAGGAACTTCACCTAAAAATCATCCAGAAGCAAAATAGAAATTAATAACAATCTCAAGAATTAACAAATTCGAAATATAATTAAAAATGGATTAAGGAATACCCTCAGTGGTGAAAACCATATGCCATGTTTCTCCAGGGGCATCATCACCAGTAATCTTAGTGTTAAGAAGGCATCTACCAATATAAGGATTCTTTGGTTTGAATTTGTTAACAACAATTCCTTCATCATCCTTCTTGGAGATCTTTTCTACCTTTACAGGAGCAGCTTCTGTAGTAGTAACTTGAGATTTTATGGTAACAGCATTGTTAGAAATAGAGATACCACCAGTGTAAGCAGAGTTCTGCAGAATGAATTCAAAAAAGTCGATATATCACCAAAACGTTCATGGATATCCAAAATATTTAAGAAAAGAAAACAAAGATTTGATATTTGTAACTACCTTGGGGAAGCTGATCCTATCTGAAAAGATAGAAGATGTTCTTGATGAAAGTGCAGATGTTGTTGATGATGATGATTTGGATGAAGGAAGAGAAACTGCAGCAGTGAGTGAAGTTGCCATTGCTATTGATATTGAGAAGAGAAAAACAAGAATGATGGGATTTCTTTTGTGGGTTTTATGGTTTGATATTGAAGTAGAAAAAAAGATAGGGAATCATGGGAATTGGGTGGAGGAAATTGTAAGTTGGAATGAAGTGGTCGTTATTGTTGTAGGATTTCAGTTTATCTTGTGCTTTGGATATTTCTCGTATTTCTAGTCAGTCTAGTCTATTGTAAATTTTGAAAAAATTGCATGTTACAAAAATAAAAGATCCAATCAAGACAATTCCATAGGGTGGGTAAAGCATTATCAAACCAATTTGAGCCCAGAAGGTCATGAGCCGAAGTGACATTTATTTGGAAGCTCAAAAAGAAAAATATCACAAAATTAGTCGAACGGACCTAGCTACGACTATAGAACCATATTTTGGGGACTACTCAAAAATGGTGGGGGACTACTTTGTGATAGGAATGTTAATCCTATACTTATAAGGGGTGTCCTAAGGTGTGGAAATGACTAACCTACCCTTCACCTATATATATAATCACCTCCTCCCATCACCATCACCACCACCTATATATATATATAGCCACCTCCTCCCATCACCACCACCGCTTACCACCATCAACCACCACCGACCACCACCACCACCGACCACCTCAAATCACCACCACCGCCACCTCTATATATAGCTTAATTTAAATCATTAACAAAACAAAATCAAAATCAAAATTATAACAAACCCATTACTTTTCATTCGTTTTCCGTTGAAAAAATGAGAAGTAATCATCAAAATGAGTTGAAAATGGAAGTTAAGAGAGAAGTTCGGTTAGGAATTATGTGAAAATTTTTGTCGAACTAGCCGAACTCAACTTTAATGGAGGTTTTTGTTTTCAGAGAACAATTCGGTTACGTCGAGAGAAAAAAATGTCCAAGCCGAACTTGCAGTTCGGTTACGTATAAAAAGTTGATTTACGCCACAAAAAGTTCGGTTACATTGCAATTTTTTTCTCCTAACCGAACTTTTCTTTGAAAAACCAAAATATTGAGCTCGGTTACGTCGCAAATTTTTTTCCTAGACGAACTCCTAGTTCGGTTACGTCGCAATTTTCTTCTCCTAACCGAACTTTTCTCTGAAAGAAAAAACTCCATTAAAGCTGAGTTCGGCTACCTATGTTTTCAGAAATATTAACCGAACTACACTTGCAGGTGAGTTCGGCTACTGTTCTTCAGATGTCGTAACCGAACTTTTTTAACCAAACCGAAATCAATTTGTAAATTGTTCATTTTTAGGAATGTTTTGGCCAATTTAAGCACCATTAACTAAATTTGAAGTACCCGTGAGTACCCAAAACATCATACTCTTGTTGTGGCTCTTAAAGAAAAATATCTTAATTTTTTTTCTTCCAAAACCCTCATCTTCATTATCATCTTCACTTCTTCTTCTCCCTCTCAATAATTCTTCTTTTGAGAAAAATCAACTTATTAATTTAATCTCACTAATCATTAATTAACTCACTAATCATTAATTAACTCACTAATCATTACACTAATTTAATTACTAAGGGCAAGTTTGGTATTAAAAAAAAACTTAGATAAGGGGTGACTCATTATTACTTCTAATATCCACCCCAAAAGTTGGAGAGTAGTCCCCCACCATTTTTGAGTAGTCCCAAAATATGGTTCGGACTATAAGTGGGATGTGCAACTCCAGTTCTTATCAGCTACGGGTTGGGTAGCCTTTAGCTTGTTCGGCTTATAAATGAATAGTAGGATGAAATTCCTACACCCACATTCTTTTTCTCTCACGTAATATTTTTGGAACTAGACTTGATCTAGATTCTAAATGTCATGATCACTGGATTCAAGATTTTTAGGCTATTGGTTGAGATCCTTTGAGATTTCCCACAAAATTCTCTACCATGGGTGAAGAACCATAGATAAATGAAACAGGACCAAGCTCGAAAACTGGTATATGAAAAACGACGAAGCTGGAAAATAGTATTATATGTCTAACATATCCGGCTATTATTATTGAACCATGGTAAGTCAATCTTAACTCTTTTTCAAGGTTTTTTCTTTCTTCAAATCTGTAAATCATCATGCATCTCATATAACAGATTTTTGATTCATTGGATATCGTGGAATCATCCTATGAATATCTATATATTACTTCATCGAAGTAGTTTATTGTTTTTTTAGTTTTCATATATTAAGCTGTTAGATCTCCCTTATGAGACTTATGTTTACACATTTTTTTTGAAACTAATCTTCTCTGACGATGGGTAATCTCTTTTCCTGTGCACGTGTATCCAAGATAATCATTTGTGGTATCCAGTGATGGATTCTTCCGAATGGTCTCTTTTGAAATAAGAACAGTGGTGTGGAAAGTAGTGGTGCAAGTCATCCTCTTTGTGATGACTCATGCTAGTAGTATATTATCTGAAAGAGCGGGGGTCTAACAACCACATCCAATATTTCGCTTAGCAATCTGTATGGACAAACTCCAATATAATTCCAAGAGAATCAACTAGACAGTCAGACTCAATATATGGAAATATATCCAAGAGTTGTATCTCTGTTTCACAATGTAATCAGCAAATCAAACAGATAGAAATCCACAAGCCTGATTATTATGTGAAACAACTTGAACGGTACCAAAGACCAATGTTCAAGTGTCAATCAATATAATCAACAACCAAAGGTTGGATTCACAATTGATGGAACTTATGCACAACCTATGATATTTCAATTATATAAACAAATATAATACGGAAAAGAAATAACAAAGACACCAGAAGTTTTGTTAACGAGGAAACCGCAAATGCAGAAAAACCCTAGACCTAGTCCAAATTTGAACACCACACTGTATTAAGCCGCTACAGACACTAGCCTACTCCAAGTTAACTTCGGACTGGAATGTAGTTGAGCCCTAACCAATCAAGGTACAATTGCGCTCCTTACGTCTCTGAATCCCAGCAGGACTATACGCACTTGATTCCCTTAGCTGATCTCACCCACAACTAAGAGTTGCTACGACCCAAAGTCGAAGACTTGATAAACCAATCTGTCTCACACAGAAAAGTCTATTGAATAGATAAATCTGTCTCCTACAGATAAACCTACGAGTTTTTGTTCCGTCTTTTGATAAATCAAGGTGAACAGGAACCAATTGATATACCAGACTTATATTCACAATAATCTTAATCGTATGGTAGTGAAACAAGATATTGTGGAATCACAAACGCTGAGACGAAGATGTTTGTGACTACTTTTTATCTTGCCTATCGGAGATTAAATCTCGAGCCAATCTTAGAGAAGATAGTACTCAATAACGATAGAAAATAACAGATCGGAACACGCAACTACAGATAAAATAGTTGGGTCTGGCTTCACAATCCCAATGAAGTTTTCAAGTCGTTAACCTACAGGGTTTTAGAAAAACCTAAGGTTAAAGGAGAATCGACTCTAGTCGCATCTAGTATCACACAGGAGGTGTGGAGATTAAATTTCCCAATTGCTAGAGTTCTCCTTTATATAGTCTTTAAATCAGGGTTTGCAATCAATGTTACCTTGGTAACAAAGCATTCAATATTGACCGTTAGATGAAACCCTGATTAGACTCGAGCTAATATCTTTCAACCGTTATATCGAACTTAGCTTGTTACACACAAATGAAAAGTGACTTCATTTAGATATGAGTAACCGTACCTAAACATTTGCACCTTTGTTGGCTCAAAAATAGTTAACCGAAGTTATCCATATGAACACTTTCATATCAACCATATTCATCTTAACCATAACTAGTTCAAATGACTCAAATGAAACTAGTTCTAGAGTTGTTCAATTTTTTATATTCTCATTGAAGTATACAAGACACAATTGAAGTAAAATCGATTTTGATTCACTCGAATCAAGTCATGAACATTATAGCCACGGTTTGCAAAAGATTGCATTCCTTAATATATAAATGTATTAGTTCATGAACAACCCGATTTTATAACATAACCCACTCAAATATGCAAACATGTACGCATACCTTAGTGGCCGGACTGAGTTCGGATTCGCCAGTACGCGAACTTGTACGCATACCACAAACTCAGTAAAGTCCCGGAACTTGAACCTCGCGCCAGTACGCGTACCTGTATGCGTACTGAGTTCCTAGACCTTGACTAAACCAAACAGTACGCATACGGGTATGCATACCATGGTTCCCGGACTTGGATTACACATATGCAAGTACACATACTGTGCTTATATCCAATTGTTCTAAACTCTCATTTCAACCATTGAAACATTCTCAAAGGACGGGAATAGGTGTCTCACACAAACTATTAGCTTCAAAGCAATTTTCAAGTGATCGAATGATCAATACGAAATATTCCGAGTCTACATCAAATGATTGTCTCACACAAATCATGTAAGATGTTACCAGGTGATTTTCACATGATCATCTTTTGACTTTCGTCAAGAATATAAGATGAACTTGGTTAAAGCAAAAGCTTACCAACACATATTTCGAGAAATATGTAAGCGAGTTAAACTCAGCTCGAAATATCAAATGTGTAATTGAAGTCTATATAGCTATACGACTTTTGTCTCAAATAGGAGATAGAGTAAATAGACTTTGAGTGATAGATGAGTTCAAGTCTCCAAATACCTTTTGTTGATGAAGTTCCACAAGCTCCCCTTAGTAGTTCTTCGTCTTCAATCGATGAACGTCGTTAAGTCTAATGCTCTACTACACTTTCTATCCTAATCCAAGACTTAGCTATAAGTAGACTAGAAATCAAGACTTATAGTTTTGTCAACTAAACTTGACAACAAGCTTGAGATAGCAACACTTGAGAGTTCGACCGAGCAGTGCTATAATAATATCTCCTTGTGTACTCTTAGAAATTAGTAGAAGCCAATATGTTGATCTTCCCGTTCATCACAAATCTCATCCAAGATCCAGTTTCTTCCGAAATTTCAAAATTTTCAATTCCCCCATAAAATCCAATTTTCAAAAGTCAGTCAAAGCAAAGACTTCCCATATTTTGTGTCAATCAGTTACGTAAAATGCATTTGTTTCCTTACTTAGATCCCCTTAAAAATATCAGGCATAACTCGTGGTATCCCCTAACCTCTTTGGGAAAATTTCGCTACGTCATAAAAGAAGATTATATCATTGTTCACCAGGATAACAATATATCTTTATTCTCAATATTTTTAGGAGATATTCATTATGATAGCAGAAATTTCTATCTCTCTCTGAAGATTTTTTGGAGAATTATATATACTCATCATCCAACTAAGGAAAAAACCAAAACCAATTCTAGTCTCATAATAACTATTGCCTCAGATCTTAAGATTCAAAAACAAAAAACAATGGATACTAGTTCAAACAGTCGTGCAAAAAGAATTAACCTTATGTCAAGACAACTAAGGAATGCATCCTTGGAGATACCAAAAGAGAGAAGAAGTGATGTAGGTTCCTCTTCCACTATCACTGCAGCTGCGGAAGAACGGTCTCATGCAATCTTAGGAGAGCTTATGTACAAAGATAAGATTCCGATGAGGGTAATCAGAGAAGAAATTAACTAACTGTGGAGAAAGTACAGAAACAAGGAGATACATATCATGGGTCATAACCTTATGTTGGTAAGGTTAAATAATTAAGCAGAACAATATGTAGTTATAAGAGATGGTCCTTGGATAATTGGAGAAGCTTTATTCGCAATCCAAAAGTTTGTAGCTAGAACATCTGCTAAAGACTATGACTTTACACGTCAAGTATTCACTGTTCAATTCAAGTACTTCAAACTTGAACATCTGAATGTCAAATTTATTGATGAAGCTATTGGTTTTATGCGGAATAGAAAATTGATCTCAAAAAACCATTACATCGTGGTGGATGGTGGATAAATTTAGGAGAGGAGGATGTCTGGATTCGTTATCATTGGGAACTACAACTCAAGGAAATATGGGACAAATGTTGGGTTATTTATCACCAAAATTAAAAGTGAATGGAATGGAATTGGTTATGAGGAAATATTACAAAATGAAATATATGTTTATGAAGGCAATGACGAAAGAAGTATGTCTACTTCAATGGCTGAGAAGTTAGCTGAAGCTGAAGCAAATGAACAACATAGGCAAAATAAGAGAATGAGAAACTCTACCCTTAATCAAGAACCTTAAATTAACCTACACATCATCCATGTCAACCCACCGAATACTTTAGGAATTGAAGCAACTACTGGTATGAACAATATCGACGCTCAAGAGATGATTTATAACAATCCAGAGGAAATGCATTCTTAATCCACAAATAGTTATCAAGGAGACATAGCTCAGGTATCTATCATTGTCTTACTTTTAAGTGCTTTTAATAATCATTTATCTTGGTTTTCTTTTAGTTTTTCTTTTACATTAAAAATAAAAATAATCGCACGGAACTGCAATGGTTTTGCAAATGAATAAATTAGAAATTATATGCAAATGAATAAATTAGAAATTAGTTTATCTTTGCTATTTTTCTAATTTGAATAGAATGCAATAGTCTTTGGGAGCAAAAGAAGGAGAAAATGTTCATTGGGAGCGAGAATGGAAATATGGATATTTTTGCGAGAAAAGAAACAAAAATTTCGGATACATAGCCATTGATAAATCCTCAGAGATGGGTGCCTAGAGTCATAACCCCTTATCCTGGGATTAAACTGTTCCAAATTCTTTTCAATGAAAATGAATAGAAATTATTGAAATGAGATGATACGTGGGTATTCTTGGATGTTTTGGTTATCGAGAGAAGATGATAATCTCGATTAACCAAGATTTGAATCCACGGATGGGTTGGTTCTTGGTATTAAGCAATGGTTTTGAAAATGAATAAATTAGAAATTATATCTCTAATTTGAATAGAATGCTTAGTCCGGACATAATATTTTTGCAAGAAACAAAAATTTGTAGTGATAAAATCCTCAGGTTCATAAGACCTTTAAACTTTCCAAATTCTTTTTATGTTCCTTTTTTAGGGAGATTAAGTGGAATTTGTCTTATGTGGAAATATGGCTTTGATCTAGATATCATACACCATGATTGAAATATGATACACTGCTTAGTTCATAGTGACCCTTCTTAACCAAGATGGTTACTGTCTTGTGTTTATGGTTCCCCATATCCACGGGAAAGAATGAAAAATGGAACTTTATAAGAGATGTATGCTCGACCTACGATATTACTGGCCCATGTATTCTTATTGGTGACTTAAATATCACCTTACATGAAGATGAAAGAGTTAATAATAGTGGATCTTCTTCTCTCTTCTAAACCTAGCAATATCATTAATGAGGCATGAAGATGAAAGAGTTAATAATAGTGGATCTTCTTCTTTCTCTTCTAAACCTAGCAATATCATTAATGAGGCTGGTTTAAGTGACTTAGGTTACCATGGAAATCCATTCACATGGACAAGTAATAAACATGGTACAGGGAAAATAAAATCAAGACTAGATAGAGCTTTGATGAACTATGATGGGTTATTAAATTTTCCTGATTCTTGTCTGAAGCACCTGCCTTTCTTATCTTCTGATCATTGTCCTATATTGTTAGATTGTTTCCTAACAATGTTTGTAGTGCAAATAACTGGAAGTTTTTCGAATGTTGGTTACGGGATGCTAGCTATAAACTTCAAATACAATCTTCTTGGTCCAAACATCATAGAGGATCAACAGGCTATGTTCTTGATAAAAATTTGGCATAACCTAGAAGAGATCTTTCACTCTGGAACAGAAACAACTTCGGAAATAAACATGAAAAACTCAAAGAACTCCAACAACAGTTAAGCGAGCTTCAAAAACCCGGCTCATGTGTCTCGGACAATACTAAAGTTGTGCAACAAGTAGAAAAAGAAATTGAAGAGTGCCATCAGCGTGGAGAGGTTTTCTATAAACAAAAATCTAGAGACATTTTCTTCCATGAAGTAGATCAAAATAAACAGTTAAGCGAGCTTCAAAAACTTGGCTCATGTAACTCAGACAATACTAAAGCTGTGCAAGAAGTAGAAAAAGAAATTGAAGAGTGGCATCAGCGTGGAGAGGTTTTCTATAAACAGAAATCTAGAGACATTTTCTTCCATGAAGTAGATCAAAATACAAAGCATTTTCATCTCCAAGCAAGGAGAAGGTCGAGAAATAAAATTGAAACTTTAAAGAAGCAAGATGGAACTTGGTGCAGTGGCAAAGATCAACTTGAATCCTTGTTAGCTGACCACTTTAAGGAGATAATAACTGCATCCAATCTAGATACAGATGTGGAGCTGCTAACTCTCTTCCCACCTTGTATTACTGAAGAAGATAATGATTTACTCACAAGAATGCCTAATAAGGATGAAATTTGCAATACTCTGAAGCAGATGCAACCTTGTAAAGCACCAGAACCCGATGGTTTTCCACCGGATTTCTTTCAAGCGAATTGGAGCACGATAAATGATGATGTCATTAATATGATACAATTTTTTTCCATACTTGAAGATTGCCTAAAAATATGAATAGAAGAAACCTCTGGCTTAATACCTGAATGCAAGCTACCTCAAACCCCTGGAGATTATCGACCAATAGCTTTATGTAATTCAACATATAAGCTTATTTCGAAGATTTTGACAAATGAACTACAACTGCAGCTAGAGAAAATTATTTCCCCCATGCAAGCACCATACGTATCTGGCAGACAGATTAGAGATAACATCACATTAGCTCATGAGCTTATTCACTGCATGAAGAGAAAGAAAGCAAAGAAGGGTTATATGGAACTTAAACTCGGCATGTCCAAAGCCTTTGATTATGTCGAGTGGTCCTTTCTTGACAAAGTTATGAAGCAACTGAGTTTTAATAGTAAATGGTGTGGTTTCATTCAGGAATGTGTGAGTCTATTGAAATTCAAATTCTTTTAAATAGCTCTTCGGGAAAAGCTTTCAAGCTAACAAGAGGAATACAGCAAGGCGATCCCATCTCACCGTATTTATTCTTACTCACCATGGAAGTTTTCACTCGTGATTTGGACAAAGCTGAAATGGATAGTAATATTCAAGGCATTAAGATATCAAGAAAAGCCCCTCAAGTCACTCATTTGCT
Source organism: Papaver armeniacum (assembly GCA_023531295.1). Lineage (NCBI taxonomy): Eukaryota > Viridiplantae > Streptophyta > Magnoliopsida > Ranunculales > Papaveraceae > Papaver > Papaver armeniacum. Next base: position 67,404 of record JAJJWW010006749.1, read on the forward strand.
TTTCGCAAATGATTGTCTTGTTTTTGCCAAGGATGACATCCACAATGTAACAAATATACTTCAGGTTAGCAACATGTCAGGACGTCAAATTAATTTTCAGAAATCTACTGTCTTTTTCTCAAAACAAATGCATCTAAGGCACTGCAGAATCCTGCTAAGAAGTTTGAAGATGAAGGAAATGAGTCTAGAAGAGAAGTACTTGGGAATCCCATTATTCCTTAATAAGAAAAAAAAAACTACTTCCCTTTAGTTTAGTTGTAAACACAAAAAGCAGACTAACCAGATGGAGAAGGAAATTCATTAATCATCCAGGAAGATCAATTCTTGTGAAACATGTTCTCAATGCCATGCCATCACATCACATGGGCATTTTCAAAGTCCCAGATGCTACCATAAAAGAATTGGATAGTATACAAAGGAATTTTTGGCGGGGGAAACATTATTCAAAAGGTTTGTTTCCCACTGGTTGTTCAACTATTAACAAACATAAACAAAATTGAGGAATGGGTTTTAGAAACTTAAAATGCTTGAACATAGCTCTTCTGGCCAAAGATGGAGATTATTAAAGAATGAAGATAAGTTGTGGGCAAATGCCTTAAAAGAAAAGTATTTTCCAACTACATCATGACTGCATGAAGGGACAAAAAATAATTCAACCTGGGCCTGGAAAAGCATTCAAGGGAGTATGCAGTTCATTTTCAAGTATAGTCTCTGGATAGTTGGTAATGGAAGTAGAATATCCATTTGGTCTGACAATTGGATTCAAGGCACTCAAGCACCTCCTATCCCAGCTGTGGAGATGGAAGTTGCAAATACTTGCAACAAAGTGGCGGATCTAAATGATCATTGTAGGATCAGAATATCGCAACACCAAGATCCTTGCAAAATCCATAAAGGACACATTGCGAAGACATCGCAGATGAGTAATATAAATGACGCAACGGATGATGACATCCTGAACACGAGAAAGATGTGAAGACCTAGCGAGATTTAGGAGTGTTGCGAGATTTTATATTTGTACACTTGCGAGAATGTCGCAAGTCAGATCCGAAAAATAAAGGACAGACTTAATTTGTCATCCACTATGTAATGTCCTATATAAAGAGCCGAATAGGCTTAAGAGAGGAGAGATCTTTTTCAAGTGAGGAGCAAGTTATTAGGAGAGAGAAAGTTTAGAGCGGTTGTAAAGTTATTTGCTTAATTTCCTTTCCACCTTGTAATATTAGTGAGTTTTAATCAATAAAGAATATAATTGTTCATCTTAAAATGACTTAATTGTGTGAATTCTAGTGAGGGGTGTAGTGTGGGATTTCCTGCTACTACATATGGCGCTAGAAACAGGGACTGATTGAAGATTGATATTGTGATTTGAAATAATTTGGAATAATAGGGAAGGAATTTCATATAATTTTCAACAATTCACTAAGATTGAAAAATGGCTAGAAGAAGACATGCATCAAAACAACAAACAACTGTTAGAAGGAGTAGGAGACTTGCTGGAGAAAGGAGAGATGAGATGGGGAAATCTTCAAGAATGAATACAAGGAACAATAGAGAAAATTAAATTCCACCGCCTTGATTCAAAGATACACCACCAGTACAAAATAAAACTGTGGATTACGACAGAGTGAGTGTACATACTTGGCGGTCAGACTCTGTAGATGAAATGGGAGAAGAGCAGCAATTAGGAGGCAATGGACAAGAGGAGAGAGATCAATAAGTAATTGGAGGGATAATTCATGAAAATGAAGAGATTACAGCATTAGAGGCATTGAGGCAAACAATACATGAAGAAAGGCTATTAGAAGCAGAAGAACGTGCGAATTTGACAAGGCAAAATCATGAATTGAGGATGGAAAACATAAGATTACAAAATAGGAGGTCAAGAAGCACTACAAGATCACGTTCAAGATCATTTAGAGAAGAAATAAGACAAAAATTTCCTATAGAAAATGCTAATGAAGAAACTCGAGGGGGAGTACAAAATCCAGGCGAAGAACGTCGCGAAGGAAGAGAAGTATTGGAAAATCGTTACATTCAACGTGCTTAAATTCTTCAAAACGAGCAGAATGATAGAATTCAAGGAAATAGACACCGTCAGGGGAGAAATAATCAAGATGGCGAAGAAAATCAGGAAGAAGGAAGGAGAATTTTACATGGGAGAGAAATACAAAGAAATGAACGAGCAATTGAGGATGAAATTGAAAGACGCTACACTAAACAAACACATTTAGCTCGCGAGAGAGAAAGACTAAGAGCAGAAGTGGAAAAGCAAGAGCTACAAGAGGCAATTCGACAGAATAACCATGATAATCGAGAAAGGAGGCGTGAGCGAAACCGCAATAATGCTAATATCAATGAAGAGTATGATAGAGTACAACGGAGAACTAAAAGACGGCAAAGAGGAGAAAATGAGAGATATGATGATGTGCGAATTAATGAAAGAAGTGAAAGAGAAGATCGCAGAGAAAGACGAGAGGAAAATGATGAACAAGGAATTCAAAATAGAGATGAACGCAGGAGAAGAGAGGCGGAGTTGAAAAGACCAATAGATCCAAATTCTAGTATAAATGAACAAATTCCGAGAGAGTTAGCGGAAATGAGAGGAATGATAAATAATAAAATAGGAGGAGGTAAGAGACAATTAGATGAAGCCATAGAGGAAGCTGCGAAAACTCCATTCACACAAGAAGTACAATTAGGAGGAATACCCCCAAAATGCAATTTGCTTGCGTTAACCAGCATTTTTGATGGAACAACTTGTGCAGTCCAACACATCAAAGCTTATGTGAGATGTATGCTACAATGGGAGAACCATGATGCAATATTATGCAAGTATTTCGCATCAAGTTTAACAGGAGAGGCGTTAAAATGGTTTAAAGGTTTGCCAAAGAACACTATAACATCTTTCAACCACTTGCAAGCTATATTTTTAGGAGCGTATATAAGTAACAATTCCTCGCGACCTGGCATTGAAGATGTATTTGGGCTGAAACAAAGGGTTGGCGAAAGTTTGAAGCACCTAACTGTGAGATGGAAGACAATGTGTAGTGATATGGCTAGTCGTGTGGACGAAAGATATCTCATTCTATCATTCATCAATTCTATGTTCGCAACCAACCTGTTATATATTCAGATCTTCATAATAAAAAATACAATCACAATGACTGAGTTACGAGAACTACAGGAGGAGTATATTGCTCTTGAGGAAAAACAAAATGAGATGGAATCATACCCCATTGCGAACACAAGTTCAAGAGCAGCGAATGCAAGCTTATTGCCCAAGTGAATAAATACAGTGGCGAGCACCTCGCAAGGGCAACAAGAGAGGATAATGGGAGATGGTGATAGATGTAGAATACACCGTATTTACTATCTAGAGTTTATGCTTTCTTTGCTATTTTTCGTGTGAATTATGTATCTTATGCGTGTTTTTGAGTTATTAGGTGTTTTGGAGTCATTTGAGCAAAAGAAGAAGAAAGCGTCCATTTCAAGCGTAAAGGGCGCAATGATCATTTCACGAGCAAGAGCTAATGGGAGCTCGGCCAAGGATAAGGGGAAGTCAAACTCTAAGGGGTGTCACTGTGGTGGCCAGTATCATATGTTGGGTGCCTATATCATTTCTTATCATTACCAAGGCCTAACTTCAAAGAGAAGTATTTCTTTTCATCTCAGTATTGCTTCCTGTGACTTAAACGGGAAAAATGGTGCGGATGAGTGTTGGTGGAGGAAATCAGTGAGTCAGGATAAATGAAAAATTGATAGAAGTTGGGGCTTTGTGAAGAAGGTCTGTTACTGGTGAAGGATGAGGCTGATTCAATGGAGGAGTAGCAATCTAGGGTTTTATGTTGTGGAGATTGAGATGCAGCAGGTATGAAGATGAATCCGGTGGTTCAATGGTTTTGGTGATTTATGAAGTTCAGGTTTTGTATTCTCAGCAAGATTACAAGAGACAGAGCAGAATTGGAGGCATAAATGGGTTGCTAGGTTGTTCTTGGAATGGAGGTTCGAATGTTGCCAATGATGGCTGGTGATAGCTACAGCTGAAGTTTGGGCTGTTAGCAGAGAATTGCAGGTTCAGAGTGGCAGCTGGTGCACTGAGTTAGCTGTAGAGTGGTGGAAGCCTCAACTGTGCTTAGATGAATGCCTAGGACTTGACAAGTCATGATATGAACTGAGTCTGGCAGAGATAGAATTGCATCTGCAATGAAGTGTGTTGCTGCTGTTGTGCTGTGACAGTGAAACATGAGGCAAGCATAGAATGTGATAGTTATCAGAGATGGCAATGCTCGGTTGGTGGTGTTAGCTCAAGTGCAGAGAGTGATTTGTAGCTGAAAGGGGTTGAATGGAGAATGTTGCTGAGTCAGAATGGAGCAATGTATGATGGCCTGAGAAATTGCAGGTAAATGGGAGCTAAGAAGATGTTGGATGAGCTGATGCTAATGGAAATGGAGTGTGGTCTGAGATGGGCTCGAGAATGAGATGCCGCAGCTGAAGTGGATTGTGTTGGTCTGTTTATGAATGGAGCTGCGGGTAATTATGCATTGCAGGAGTTGGTATTGCAGTTCTGATACAGAGAAGAACAAAGTGAAATTGGTGGTTGCTGCTGGGGGATGAGAATGAACTTGATGGTTGTGATTGAACTAGGAACCGATAGTGGCTTGAGATGAAAGGCAATAAATCTGCCGAGGTGATGGTTGAGCTTACAAAGGCGATAGTAATGGGTTGTAGGAGTTCGCGGTGGTAGTGCATTTGTGGGCGAGAGATGGTAATGGAAGCGAGGCAAGGAGCGGGATGTTGATATGTTGTTCTTTGGTTAAAAATTTGGAGGAAATGGAATCGTGGTGCTGTGTATATGAAGTTATAGGTGGTTGGCAAGGATTGCAGAGATGGCTCGAAGGTTCAGGTGGTGTTGTTAGTGAATTGAAGCTGATGCTGAGCTCTGGAGCTGTTCAATTGGAGTTGTTGTTGGTATGGAAGATGGAAATGGCAGTGAACTGAGATTGGAAGCACAATGATTGTGCAGCACAACATAAAGCCTGTGCAAGACTGCAAATGGCCTAGGCCAAGGTGACTCAGGTCTGACTCGTTCCTGACTCATCCCCTACTCAGACTTTGACTCGGTCTGACTCTGAGTTGACCCGGCCGAGTAGGATCGTTGACCGAGTTGACCCGTTTGACCGGTGACCGGGCGGACTTTGCCGGTCACCTGAGATACTTTCCGGCGACTTTTCCGGCCAATTTCCGACCATAATCCCAGTTCTCCGGCGACGAATTTTGGACATAATTTTACATGGGTTTTTTCTCACACATGGGCTTGGTGGACCACTTAGAGATGGGTTTTGAGAAGACCTAATATTGGAAGGAGTATCCTTTATGGAAATTGAGAAACATATAAAAAGAGAAGACTTTTACCTAATTGGGAGATCTTTTTGCCTCTACTTTGTTTTCTAGGGTTTAGAACCATGAAGTCTTTTCTCTTTCTTCTTGTTATGAACTCCATGAATATGAGCTAGAGTTTTCTTTTGGTTATGGATTAGTTGGATTTCCAAACATGAGTTTTTATTCAATAAATTAGTTTTCTCTCATATTATCGTTTATGATTCACCATTAATAATCTCATATGATTGAATGTTTGTTTTGTCAAGTTGCAAATTGGTAGAACTCACATGCATGTCTTTTGCTGGATTAGGGTTATTATACGCAAAAGTGATAATTCCTGATTGCAATTAGCATAATTATGATTATAGTTTGTAGTGATATATTCTTATGATCATATGTGAACCATAACCTTTGTTAAATCGGATTAGTGCTTTTACACGTTCGATTGCTTTGATTGGCCTGATTTCATAGAACTTAATGCATCTAGGGAATTAAACTTGATTAGTGCTTTTACACGTTAGGTTGTTCTTTAAGATAGAATTCATATTCGCATCTTTTAATGTGTTTGTTGATGACAAGAGGAGATTAGCGGGATATTCTTGCGATCAAGGTATTCTAGGGCCTTTGATAAAAGTTGAGATTAAAATATCAATTCTAATTATTGTGTTGAAAATATGTTTGTGATTGAAGACGAAATCCATGACCAATACTTTCTTATCCTTGATTTGATTTGTTTGCTTATTTCTTTATTTGTTTTATTTAGTTTATTATATAAAATCACAAAACCCCGGTGTTATTTATAGGGAACCGAAACATATTGACAACCAAGACCTCTCTGTGGGAACGATCCTTTCTTGCCCTTACTTCATTATATATTTTGAGTAGTAAGAAAGTGTAATTTATATTTGTGTCGGCTGACAACCGTTCAGATGGTCAGCAAAAGCTAGTAGCTATGGGGAGCCGTGATCAAGAAGAATTTGAGAGAGAGAGAAACTTCTATAGCCATGGTGGAAATAACAAAATCCAAAGACTTGATCATCCACAAGAAACGTATGGAGGTCATCAGCCACAAGAAACTTATGGAGGTCATCAGCCTTCAAATCAGAGGCAAAGCTTTCACAGAGGACAGCGAAATCCTAAGATAATATGGGAAGAAATCAAAATGCCACCTTTGAATGCTAGTGTGGAGAAGATATGGGAAGCTATAATCCTAATGGAAAACATACCCGCACCATGGAACATGGGGAGTGAACCACCTCCAAGCTACAGAAATAATGAATTTTGCTCTTATCATCATTTCCATGGACATACAACAAATGACTGCATAAATATAAAGAGAATCATTCTCAGGATGATAGATCAGGGGAAATTAAATCACTTTCTAGTAGGACAAACGCAAACTCAAGCATTACCACCTCCTCCAGAGATATTCACAAGCCAATCGTTGACAAAAGAAAGAGAAACATTTGTGATTGAAGTTGGCGCAAAGGCGAAGAATCTGTTTTGTAACTCCATCGTACACTCATTCAAGACGATTGAAGATTTTTTCAATAACACTCTCGGCGAGGTTTTCGCAAGAGATGCCGATGATAAAGAAATAATGAACATTGCGAAGACATCGCCACTAGAAGAATGGCAAAAGCGGAGACTATCTCTTTTACTGCGAAGAAGTACGAGGGTGGAGAAATGCACGACAACCCATTGGTGGTAAGATTGGAGATCAACCCAAAACCTAGCGAGGATGAAGATGATGAAGCTGAGAATTCATGGGCAATCAACAGAATTTTGATTGATACTGGGAGTTCCGTGAATATTCTTTTTTATCATACTTATAAAACTATGGGAGGTAAAGATGAAGATCTAATACCTTCAACGTACAACATCTATGGTTTTAATGGTACTGCAAATAAGCCAAAAGGATAAGTTCATATGCGAATTCCACTGAAAGGATTATCTTCTGAAATTTTATTCTGTGTAGTTGATGTGGAATCACCATACAACGCATTGATCGGACGACCATGGTTACATGAGATCTTAGGTGTGGCATCGACTTTCCATCAATGTATCAAGTTCCCTCATCCCACTGGTGTTGGCATCATAAAGGGAGATTGGGTTGAAGGAAAGAAGTGTTATGAAATTGATATAGAATCCTGCGAAGAAAGAGCTGCGAATAAGAAGAATTGGAAACACAACATCAAAGAAAAACAAAGAGGTGAAAGATTAATGGTAGATGTAATAGAACAGAGAGAGGAAGAAATGCTGCGAAACCAATATATGATGAAGATAAGAAGTGGCGAAGGTTTCGCAACAGACAAGAAAATAACAGGCAAATTCAAAAATGCAGAGGCAGAAAATAGCAGAAATAAGAGATCTAAAGAATGAATGTACTTGTTGACTGCCGAAGAAGAAATTGGGAGGTAAAAGAAAAATGTATAATGGGTTTGTTTAAAAAAAAAAAAAAAAAAAAAAACTTTCTTATGAATAGCAGAGATGAGGTTGCGAAAGGAAGTTGATATGCAGAAGAAGAGAATATATTTTATGAAATATAAAGACGCGATTTTGAAATTATAAAAGAATTTATATGCAGAAGAATCAACAAATTAATCAGACAGAGGCGAACCAACTATGGCGTACACCCTAGTTCGCGAAATCAAAATTTCGTAAGAGGAAAATGTAAGACCTAAAGTGCGTCATAGAAGGGGGTACCTATTGCATGGCTCAGGTAAAAGGTTACACCGCCCTTGGAACTTGAGTCATGGATAATTGGGGTCAATAAAGCCCATCCAGGAGAGGTACCTTGGATTTTCAATCTAAGCCTATGACTTAGGTTGGACGACCGAGGGTCTCTTCTAAGGAGTCAGCATATGACCAAGGCGCCGAGGTACACGGTTGAGTCAAGAGTGCCTGGGGCATTTGAAGTGTCTCGACCATTCTTGGCAAGTATCGGCATATCTTTCTACCAAAGAAAACTCCACTTAGGGTGCAGTCTCGTAACCATAAGCCCTATAGGCAAAAGGGATAAGAGGCTGCGAAAACAACTGGTTGTTGTTAAGACCGGATGGGGGGAGCTAGCCTTGTATGGCATAAGTACGCCTCCTTGAAGGGGCAACCAGGGAGATGATAAGGGCGGCACCCTCCATTTGGGAGCTGATAAGTGTCTTAAGACGCAAATTTCATGAGGCTTTATTTTCGCAAGGAAATTTAGGCTTGTCATATTTGTGCGACAATCCTGGAGAGGCAATAATACAAAAAATAAAGATAAGACTAGATCAATGGGTCAGTACATGAAAATGTAAGGACGTCCTGCGATTTCGTCGCAAGACGGCAATGTCATGGGGCTTTATTTTCGCAAGGATTTTTAGGCCTATCATATTGTCGCAACAAAACCATCCTGCAGAGGCAACAATACTAAAGAAATGATAAGGCAAGATCAATGGGTCCTTACATGAAAGTGTAAAGACGTCCTGCGATTTTGTCGCAATGACAAGGGGTGGCACAATAAGACCTTTAACTAGGAAGGCAAAATAAGACCACATAAGAGAAAAAAAAAAAAAAAAAAAAAAAAAAAAGGAAATCTTGGAAGAAACCAAGATTTCCTTACTTGCGAAAATTCAGCAGCAACAGCTGCGAGATTGAGGCATGAACACATATCACTATTCGAAAATAATTTGCTTAATCTCTCATTTGAACGCAAATAACAGAGGCAAGTATGAGAATGTATAGAATAAAAACATGTTATTTGTCTTCATATGATAGATTTACGCGCTCATAAAATTTGATAATATATTGACTAACTATATTGCAAAAAAAAGAATTGTTCTTTTAACATGTGCAGAAAGGAACAACAAAGATAGAGCCAATATTTGAAGATCCAAGAAATTCACAGGAAAAGATTACAAAAATAGAAGATTAAAAGAAGGAATGTACAGATATTACAAATAGAGAAAGAAGAAAAAAGAACTATTTCTTGTTTGATTATTCTTCTTCATTTTCTTCGTCTTCATCAGATTCTTCTACTTCTTCACCTTCACCTTCATCTGATTCCTCTTCTTCGCTAGCATCGCTGTCAGAGATATCCAAAGAAGGCACATTCTCAGGGATTTCATCAAGGAGACAAGGGTATGAAGAATGAGAAATGTTGTTGTCATCGCAGACTGTCTTAATAGTCTCGATTGCGAAAGAGAACATCATCATTTTTGAAATTCCTTACAGTAATTTGTAGTTGCTTCTTCAATTTGGAATATTTGTCATTTCGAAGAGAGAAGTCCTTTGCAAGTTGTTCTTTCTCAGATTCAAGTTCTTCAATTCTTTTGCGAAATCTTTCCTCGGCCTCTGCGAACATATGACAATGAATTAGCAACTTAATGACAGTTTCATAAAAAATAAACAGTAAAATAAAGAAGAATAATTAACAACCTTCTTTATCAGAAATCATATCCCTAATCAAGGCCGTATGCTCAGCTTGAAGGCTAACGTTAACACCTAAATTATGTCTGGCGTCATCTAGAACCTTCGCAGCCCAAGCGAATTCATCGTCATTGTTTATGAGAAGAAGGGAGCGAATTTAATTCTCTCTTTCGCTAAGTATAGCATTTTTGCGGATGGATTCATCCCGTTCAACTTGAACTTCAAGAAGAGTTTTTTGGAATTTCGCTAATGCTTGATCACCTTCACTAGCGATGCGATCTTTCCCATCTATAAGATCACTAATCTTCTTCCTTAAAGTATTAATTTTCTCTTTAGAACTAAGATACAGATGTTTAAGTTGGTTGGCTAAGCCTAAACTAGATCTATGATCAATTTCTAAGAGGCGAAATTTGGATTGAAGTTCGTTTAGAGGAAGAGATTTAATCTTGTTATTTGAAAAACTATCCAAAGAATCGTTGAGATGAGCAAGAAGAGCATCATTATCCATAGGTTCAGGAAATGAGTGAAGAAGAATGGCTTCATCAGAAAGGTTATAAACGTCTGCGAAAATGGTAAGTTAGATAAGGGAAGATAATGAGAGAACAAAACAAAGGAAAAAGGGAAGAGTCTCATACCATAAAGTTGTTGATTGGCGCTTTGAAGACTAGATATCTTATTCTTCTGAGTAGAAGAATCAACTTCCAGTTGTTTAGTCTTCTCGCGAAGAGTGGCAGTTTCACTTTCAAATTCTTCATTTCTCTTGCGAAGAGCAACAGCTTCAGTTTCCAATTCTTCATTCTTCTTGCGAAGTTGAAGATTCTTCTTTTCAAGAATGCTGCGCCTTTTCTCGAGATCTGAGTCAACAGCAAAGGAAGCTCTCCCGGACTATAAAGGAAAGTAAAGAAAATATCAAGATATAACTTAAAATCGAAATTATGAAGAAATAAGGGAACAAAGACATACCAAGACACCAAGTGCATTTAGGAAGCTGGGAGTCACCGATCTGGAGACCCCATGAAGAGAATCATCACCCTCTAGTAAAGGAGCATCACAGATACTCGCGAGAGCTTCGCACGTACTAGAAAGACGATCATCTCTTGCATGGAGTCAGAGAAGATGCTAGACAGTTGCGTCATAGAAGATTCAGTTGGAGGATTCTCCTTTGCGAGAGAAATATTAACATCATCATTATCTTCATCCGAACTTTCGCTGGATTGAGGATTTGAAGGAGAAGAGGAATTGATCTTTCGTTTCTTAGAAGGTGGGGCAGTAGACTTCTCGTTGCGAAGAGAACCTTTACCTTTACCTTTGGTCTTCGCAACCTTAGGATTTTCCTCTTCTCCAACAACTTCAGCACCAACCTTCGCACACGAATGAAGATAAGAAACAGAGGCAACAATATTGTTAAAAATAATAAAGAAAAGTATTTCTTACTTCATCCGTGATCGAACGGAGTGTTGCTAGGGTACTTGCCTTAGTATTTCTTTTATAACTTTTCCTCAACTTGATAATCTGTAAATTTCGCAAGATTAGTAGGTATAAAAAGGAGTGAAGACTACAAGTTGAGCGAAATTTAGGAAGCATACCTCTTTTGCTTTCTCGGGCCAATTAAATACCCAATGCTGATAATTGGCGAGATTCGCAGGGAGCACATTTGAACCTGAAATATAAGGTCCATTCAAAAATAGCGGAAAGACACACCATTTGTCGTCTTTGGAATGACGAGGAATGTTGTTCTTGCCAGAATGCCAATCGATATCTGCATAAGTACTTTGTCATTTGGGAATATTTTCTCTTCTCTTCAAACGTGCACCCCAAATGAGTTCTATCGTTCTTCATGTTTATTATTTCATAATTTTCGAAGAAACTCTCCACCGAATATTTTTAACGGATATCTCTAAGTCCTCAAATTTAGGATCTCGACTTCTTTGGGATAAAGAGATCCCTACCAGCACCACGGTTGGCGAACTCAAGCATTAAGCGGATACAATCCCCGCTTAATTGATATATAGCTCGCGAGAATTTCGCATGAGCAAGAATTTCATAAAACAAAGGAAGATCTGGGTCATAGAGAGGAATGAGAAGACCAGCGAGAATCTGACCTAGCGAAATTATGATTTTTTGATCATCACAATGATGATTAGCAAACAGTTTGGCAGAGAGAATGGATTTAGATTCCTGATTAGGAATAGTGGATAATATGAAACCCTTCTCTTGCAAATCTTTCTAAACCTCTCCCAAAAGAATTTCATATCTGCGACCAACTGGAGGCATCTTTCAGAGTATGGGAATGAAGAGAAGATTCAAGATCAAAAGAAGTAAAAAGAAGAAGATTTACATTAGAAAAAACGGAAATTACGGAGAGATGTTGAAGAAAAGTTGCAGAAAAAACTAGAAGGAAAGTAAAAAAGAGGAAGAGAGGAGTAAGGAAAGTATATATAGAGAGAAGATTTCTCGAAAAGGCAAACACATTTAATGCGAAGAGTAGACATGAACGGTTGAGAAAAAGCAGTTGAAAAAGACGTGTCAAGAAATGGATGGAGGAAAAGATACGTGTAATAAATTTTGTGTAAAAGTACGAAATCAAGTCAAAACAGATAAATATGAAAAAATGAACAGCTGCGGAATTTTGAAAGTATTAGTTCTCATGACATTCTCCCCTTCGCAGAGAAGACATGAGAAGAGGCAAGATGTAGGATCAGAATATCGCAACACCAAGATCCTTGCGAAATCCATAAACGACACATTGCGAAGACATCGCAGATGAGTAATATAAATGACGCAACGGATGACGACAGCCTGAACACGAGAAAGATGTGAAGACCTAGCGAGATTTTATATTTGTACACTTGCGAGAATGTCGCAAGTCAGATCCGAAAATAAAGGACAGCTTAGCTGTCATCCACTATGTAATGTCCTATATAAAGAGCCGAATAGGCTTAAGAGAGGAGAGATATTTTTCGAGTGAGGAGCAAGTTATTAGGAGAGATAAAGTTTAGAGAGGTTGTAAAGTTATTTGCTTAATTTCCTCTCCACCTTGTAATATTAGTGAGTTTTAATTAATAAAGAATATAATTGTTCATCTTAAAATGACTTAATTGTGTGAATTCTAGTGAGGGGTGTAGTGTGGGATTTTCTGCTACTACAATCATGATACTAAGACATGGAAGGTAACAGTGATTCAAGAATTATTCAACCAGCGGAATGCATTAAAGATCATGCAAATGAGGATACCACATAAAGGGGGAGATAAGCTTATTTGGACACTCACAAGGAATGTTGACTTTACTGTAAAGTCAACTTGTAAAAAGCTGGTTGAGTTAAAAGTGGAAACACTGTTATAGATGAAGTAGCTGCAAGAATCTGGAAGTGCATAAGGAATGTCCCAACATTACCAGGAATAAAATGTTTCTTGTGGAAGTGTATGGTAGACATTGTACCTTCTAATGAAAGAATGACAAGAGTACTGAGTTATGGGGGTGAACAGTACAAAGTTTGCAAGCAAGGCATTGAAACTACAAAAGATATACTGTGGGAGTGATATTTTGCAAGAGCCATTTGGTCTACAACTCCATGAGCTAGGAGAAGCATGTCTAGTATTGATTCTACAGTCCATGAATGGATTCAAAGTTGGTTTTTTAATGAATTCAATGATCTGGTTGAGAACTGGATAGTGATTACGGAAAATACAGCTTGGGAGATTTGGAAAGCAAGTGCAGATGTGTCTTTGAGGATATCAAACCAAACCCAGTAAAAGTAATCAGATTAATTCAGCTGTTGAATGCATCTATAGGAAAAAAAAAATGTTGAAACAACATCAAAATAGTTAGAATAGGGTGCAGGATTTTACAATTAACTGGAAACCACCACAAGCTCCATATACCTCTTTTTGTTGCGGTGCATGTTTTAAGATTATTAATCATGTTGCTTACTCAGGATGGGGACTAATCTGTCGTTCTTTTCCAGGAGAATTAATCCAAGCAAGATATGATCATACCAATGGACTCTTGAGTGTTGGAGCAGCAAAATGCAGAGGAATTCTATAGTCTATGCAGTGTGCAGAATATTTAGAAGTACAGTTTGCAAGTTTCGAAATGGATGTAGACTTGGTAATCAAGTTAATGGAGAACTTCATCATGTTGCATATGGGAATCATACTATGATACAAGATATTAAAACTAAGCTGGAAAATTATTCTTTTTGGATATACAAATGTATCAGTAGGAAAATAAACAAGCCAACAGATAGGTTGGCTAAGCATGCTAGAGTTCATAAAAATTCTCAAACTTGGTATGAATATCCTCCAAGTTTTATTGGAAGTGCAATATTGGAGGATATGAATTTTTTTGTTCCAGTTTCATTAAGTTAATAAAATCCCCTATTTTGTATCAAAAAAATAATAAATGGTAAGTCAATCTTATTATTGGGTCGACCTATCGGAGGGACCGAAGGGAGAGGACTCCTTCTATGACAAAAAAATTTTCAAAAATGAAACCTAACACAAATGTGTAATTTGATAAAAAGATTGGAAATGGTTTGGTGGTAGTCTTTCGGACCTGAAAAGCCCGAAATGCCTTTCCTTTTTAGTTTTTAGTTTAATTATTATAACTCCTTATGTATCCTATTTTTTCAGGAGTACAATTGGCAAGCAAACTTGAATATAACATATCTAAAAATCCGCGTCTTGGAATTTTACAAGTTTTATTTTGTTGGAAAGATTCGGAGGTGTTTATCCTTTTAGGCACAATTTTCGCAAATTGAATGCATAGCCATTGTGCAAACCACCACAAAGGATGCATAACATATTATGCATCCATATTTTGGTTTATGCATCAATTAATTATTCGTTGCAACTAATAAAACGATGTACTCCCACCGTTTCAGGAAAAGTGATACTTTCACTTTAGACACAATTTTCGAAAATTAAATGCTTAACCATTACTAGAATATTAGAGCGTTGGTCATCCCTCCCCACCGTGACAATGGTGTTCTAGTATAGTTCCACATTTGATGTTATTGTTGCATCAATTTAACATAACCGATATATAAGTGAGTCCTTGAGACATTTGTATTTCTTAATGTAGTTTAAATTACTAGGGTGGTGAAAAATGAGACTTTACAAACTTCATGTACTCAAATTGAGACTTTACAAACTTGAAAGTTCTGGCTTTGTAATTCTCTTAAGAGCAACTGCAGTGGTGCGAGTATAACCAAAGATCAAAGACCAAAAAAAACGACCAAATTTGAGTTTAGTCCGTAGTGTCACGCTACGGTAGCCGAGTATATTTAGTCGAGCGGATGTACAATCTTCGTTTGGCTGTGGAGCGTAGGTATAAAGTGCGTCCCGTTCAGGCGTTGATATAGTTTACGCTGGTTGTGGGGCGTTGGTAAAGATTACGCGGGTTGTGGGGCGTTCATAAAGTTTACGCCGGGAGAAGGGACGTACGTATAATCAACGCCTGATGGGGCGAATGGGAGAATCAACGCATGAATGAGGCGTTGATATAAAGTCCGCTCAGCTTCACACACTTTTACTGCACGAGCGGGATTTTGAGACTTGCCTATACTATAAGTTTATTGAGCTAAATATATTATTGAAAAAGCGGGATGGCAAAGCGGGATTATGAAACTTGCCTATACTATAAATTTACAATACGTATGGTGGGACGGAAATCAACATATCGAAAAACATTTGCTCTAACGGGAAAAACTACATCATCAATGATCTACGGGTATTTTTTGTTGCTCTCAGCCATGTCAATTTAATGTTGACGCCATTAGGACAGGTACTTGTAACAAAAAGATTGTCCTTTTTTGTCCTCCCAACTACAACGACTTGCATTTTGCACATGGCATGGCCACTTGACCGCAATTCGATATTGTAGACACTCAACATTACGTGGACACTCACACTTGGCTAAGTAGTTTTCACTTACCCAATTAGTTGTAATCAAGGGATAAGATCTCACACTTGGTTAAGTAGTTTTCACTTACTTTGTAGTGATTAAACTATTTTCTCAGAATTCGAAATGGGGCGGAGGTAATAAGTTCGTCTGGTTGTGGGGCGTTAACTTTATGAACTCCGGAATGAGGCGTGCGTATAATGTTCGTCTCAATGGGGCGTTAACTATATGAACGCCTGATGCCAGGCGTAAACTTCAGCAACACCCAGCCGTGCGTACATTTCAGCAACGCTCCATTGGGGCGTAGTTTATATGCACGCCTCTTCGTGTGACGAAGACTATACATGCGCTTCATGTGAAGCGTAGATTATATACCCATCCAATGACAAACGAACATTATACGTTTGCTCGACTAAATTTGGTTTTGGTCTTGGTCCCAGACCAAATATAGTCTGGGATTTGGTTTTGGTTCGGCTTTTAGTCGATGGTCTGTCCCGCTGTATCTCGTTTTTTTGACCAAATATATAGTTATACTCGTCCACGGTGGTTGCTCTAAGTCTGGCTTAGGCCCATTATAAAGAGTTAACTAGGAACAAAGACTCTTGAAAAAAAAAAAATTCATTCTCCAAATTCTTTATCCGACAAAAACATCAGAATATATAGTTCAAAATAACTAGATTTTGTGCCCGTGCTACGTACCGGGCGGCTCCGCAAACTATCCACCATCACTTTTTGTTTCTCACCATTTTTTTTTGTGTCGCGGGGCTTCGCCCTGCTCCGTCACTTAGGATTTTTGATTTGATTTGGTTCGGCTATCGCCTCACCCCGTCGCTTAGGATCTTTGATCTGGTATGGCTTCGCCTCGCCCCGTCCCGATGCATGCTTAAGATTTTGATTTGGGGTGACTCAACTTTAAATTATGGTCTTCTGTTGACACAAGTCTATCAGATTTCCATTTGGAGCAGCATGCACTCATTCCACCAGCAACTTCCACACCTCAACTAAATCAATATGATGAATAATTTGATGCTTAATTAAAAAAAAAAAGGACAGTGGTCTAACCAAATAAATAAAGCATTTGGCATAGTCAGATAGGCTGGTATACATTATACATTAAGTTTACTACTAATCCATTTGATAGGAAATGGAGGCAATCAATTCAAACTTTATTAATCAGTAGCAACCTGCAAAGTTTGTGTCTTCAAGTAGCAAAATATGTAATTGAGTTGTTATTTATTTTTTGTATTTTCTAGTTAGTGTGGTCACATTCACATACATCTTACTGATTATTTCAATTGTTTTGTGGCTCAGTAGCAGCCTTCAGAGCAATTAATAGATGGGAAAATTGGGAATATGTCCCGTTTTCGCTAATTCGTTTGGGATCTATCCCATAACCTTAAAAATTAAGGGATCTATCCCGGAGAGAGAAAAAGATGATAACCCACATGTGCCGGATTATAACTGTTAACTGTTAAAAAGATGATAACCCACATGTGCCGGATTACACACTTGAAGAAGTCACATTTCCACCCTTATCAATAATGGTGGAGACGAGATGGGTTCCCAAGTTGACATATTCATCTCAGATGGAAAACTTTCATTAATTACTTCTGTCAATGGATTTTCCTATGGAGTTTTGGTTAACTCTAATAGAGTTAAGGGCTGGGCCAATGATAGCATCACCGCATCAGAGCTAAGGAAATTGAAAAGGGATTCTGGAGTGTTTCAATGGTGAGTTTAATGGCAGGTTCTTCTCATGTTTGTAAGGGTATGAATTTTCGTTTGCGAAATCAAGAGGTTTATTTTTGTATCCTGTTGGAACAATTGCCGATTTATGCCTGCACAACAAATAAAATCAAACACGATAAAACAAATGTTATGGCTGAGTCGCGGACTAGGTCGCTTTCTTTAAGACGTTTCGCGGCTCTGCCCAAGATTGTGCAAGCAGTTCTTCAATGGCGCGTCGTCCCCAGGATAAAACAGCCGAGATCAATCTCTTACACAATCACTCTTGCACGGTGAGAGGATGTGAAACTTCTACACTTTCATTCTTACTCAGAATCACTCTAGAAAACAAATGATGCTCACACATTGTTTTCTTTCACAATACTCTTTTCTCTTGTTAAAACAAAAACATAAAAGACATTCAACTCTACTTTAATTTTCCAACCAAAATCTGATTTATAGTCTAGATATTCAATATTATTTAATGAGAAATTATTATGGTGTAATTAATATTCTTAACTCCAAAAAATAAAACGGTCAAGAGAGAGTAAGAAATAAATTTCTTTCATGAAGAACTTTATGAGCATTAAAAAATATTTTTATGGAAATTAAATTATGTTTTAAAACATATATCCCAACAATCCCCCACTTATATTTTTAAAACATTGAGCAAGAATGTACAGAGTTGTGCATAAGCAAAGGTGTCTGGCGACTTGAACCTTTACGTAGTGTTAATAAGCTCTCTTAAAATCTGACCATAGAGTGAACATAAGTCTTGAACTCTAGGAGATAAAAAGATTACTTAACACACACGACTATACTATTGCAAAGTCTAAAGCCAGCACATTACGGCCATGTGCGTGTATCCCAGTTTAATGAATGATCTAGAGAACTGCCCATATTCTCATAGAAAGCGGCCACACTTTCACATTCACATAGGTGGGTTTATCAAGAGTACTCAAAGTACCCCCACTCTAAATAGAGATATAAACATCATTAAGAGTTTAAAAATTAAAAAATAAAAATTAAACTCAACCTTACTCGCTTATCATGCCGTGGGATGAATTCTTCAAAAGCATGATTCTCGCATCTCCATATCACTTATGACTTCGTCTAGTCCCTTTGAACCTATTTCTAGGTTGGGTATCCATCATAGATGACTCAATCTCAATGGGCATCAACCTCATCCCTAAGATGTATTCACATCTTCTTATCAATCCTTTCGTCAAAGGACTAATGAAAACTCTTTTCGAGACACTATATAATCCATATTCTCATAAAATCAACTCTTATAGTTGTCGTTCGTTCTCAATTCATGCAATAGCCGCGGTTCTATCACATTGGATTAATATGTCTGTTCCTCTATCTATTAGAGAATCGAATCGCTCCATCTCTTAAAGGATTCAACGAAAGGATGTCCAATCAGCTTCGCAATATCCTTAAAGGATTGCGGTAACCATTTAGATAGTGTATTTCTAGGCGTAAGATGTGTTTGAAACACCTCATAACCTTCTCAATATTTTACCAATTTTCCATACTAGGATTGGTAAATCTGAATATAAAACCCCCACTATGGAAGCAATATATTACACCCCCACTACAAAAAAATTTATATATATATAGTCAATCACGTAGCAAAGAAGCATACTGAGCTACCATATTCATGTCTAGTGCAATCACACACAATCTCAAAAGCATTAGCACTAAACCAAATGAGTGAAAACCTGTTTACAGTCAGACTATATATATTTCTGTCTCTTTTAAAAATTCTATTTCCACTGAAGTGAAAATTGATCCAAAGAAAGAAAAAATTCATTTCAAAAATATACGCCATCTTCACTCAAGTCTTTCATGTCAAATAGCAAACTAAGCATGTTCTCAATTTCATTTTCATCCTATAAGTTAGAATAAAAATTCAACAAATCACTTATGCATACAAAAAAAATAGTATTGTGCATTTCACTTTCATTAATTCTGAAATCATTCGAATGAATCAAGTAAACAATTTTTATTTTATAAATTGTTTTAAGGTTGTTTTTCAGAATATAAATGATAACTTATCTAACTTATATGATTTCTTTTATTGTAGAAACTACACAGTTTTCCATGCTTGGTTTACATAGATTCTCATTCTTAACTTACACAAAAGTATATATTTCTACTTATGACTATAACAAATCATACATTGTAGAAACAACATCGACAAAACAAGCATGTAAGTTATTTAGTGATATGAATGCAAGAGTCAACAATTTTCTGTTTGCTTGTCTAAAAACAATAGGCTCATGAATTTATTTTTCCAAAGATTAACTTTTTGAAGAACAAAGTTACTTTTTATGAGAAGTTATCTTTCAAATTATAATCAACAAAATATTCATGACTAAAATTTAGTCTCACTATATATGCTTTTCTAGGTTCATTCTTAGTGAATTACTTGTCACCTTCATTTTTCTGGTTCCTCTAATTTAAATCAAATGTGTTGAAGCATAGGATATGGAACCCCCACTATTTTTTCGACTCAAACAAGAATTTCAAAACAATATCCAAAGATCCCAAAAATTGTGAAAAACTAATAAACCAATGATCTAAACCCAAAACGTTTTGCACAATATAGATCATATTTTCAAACAAGAATTCCAAACAATTTTCTTGAAAATAACATTTTCTACTCACTACTCAATAGATCATATTTGACATCAAAAAAAGTTACTCTAAGCATCTTTATAAAATTCTCAAATATTTTATTTCATCCAAAAAACATTGCAAGTTGCTTAAGATTTCAAAGTGTACATGCTTTTATGAGT
Source organism: Papaver armeniacum (assembly GCA_023531295.1). Taxonomy (NCBI): domain Eukaryota; kingdom Viridiplantae; phylum Streptophyta; class Magnoliopsida; order Ranunculales; family Papaveraceae; genus Papaver; species Papaver armeniacum. The sequence continues at coordinate 87,625 of JAJJWW010006749.1, forward strand.
TAGGTAAGATTACATACATGTTACTCAAAAATTCACCAAGTTTATAACATGCTCTCATTCGTTACTAACTCATTCATTTCTTAAAAGCATGACAAAATCTCATATTTCAAATATTCAAAATTCAATTCATGTTATGATAAAATTGTAATATTATATTCAAACATTTTATCATAACATATTATTTGTAATAGCGCAATGATCAAATTCAACAAATTTCTAAACTCAATCTTTTTTATAACAAGATACACGGAAACTAGATTCTCGCTCATTTCGAAAGTATGAACATCTTTAACAAGATTGTTCTACCCAAAGTAAACTTTGAGATCGTACCAATACCGAAAATCCTAGTGATGTGAGTGTATCTCAACACCACTTTCTTTCAAACAATTCGGTTCAACTTTTGAACCTTTAACCTATCAAAACAAACATGGTGTAGAACACCAATATATACCAATCTCTCACTGTATCCACAACTCACATTAACCAAGCTTGAAAAGCGTTGTTAATAACATTTGATATCCTTACAATGTCGTGCAAGAATGGCAAATAAATTCATAATCTATATTATGTTCATTTCTTGGTGAGAGTTGATATTCACATTAGTTTTGATAAGTTTTCTAATTATTTCGGTTTTGGATTCGTATAAAATTCTACCTCATAATTATATGAGTCACATGTTTATTGTCATACACAATAATTCTCAATATCTTGTTTCCCTAAAATTTATTCTAAGATTAAACAATCAATTTGTTCAATTTAGAATGCCATTATTTGATCACTACGAAAACTACAAATAGTTCATCAAACATACCTCAATTGCTTTTAAAGCTCAATTGGTTATAAACCATTGTTCATTCTTTGCGCACCAACAAAGAAATCAGCAACCCCATCGCTCCTCACATCGATTAATCTCCCGCAATTTTTATTTCATAGGAAAATAAAAACTTGCTCAAGTAAGTGAGTTTTCACCTGTCACAATCATGTACATGTCAGCATTTGAAACCAAACATAAGCAAGTTATGCACTTACGTAATTACTTAAAAATAAATTAAAATATAGTACTCCAAGTTTCTCTTAAATTTCAATCAAAGATCCAAAGTTCTATAGTTATAACATCATATATTTATAACTCTCTATCAAGCAATTTATCAAACATATGTGGTGTACTAGTTTGATTGTTAACTATAATCTTCCTTTTCATTACCAAAACAAGATTATGAAGTACTAGAATCAGAACATGATTCTTAAAGTAATTTCATACATCTCTAATCTCAAGTATCATGTCTCATATATTGGACAAACATACACAATGATTCTGAAATTACCAAATCTCTCAAATTAAACATCCAAATAGGAAATTTCAAAATGTGTTTTCAGGATAAGTTCCTGATCTACAAGTTTCATGTTATACACGAATCCAAAATATCAACAAAAAGATCAGAAAAACAAATTCAACAAGGACTAAATTTCTGCTCGTCAGAAATTTTCAGCAACGTTGTGCAGTTTTCTAAAATACTTTAAAAATAGTTTTAGGACTCCAAAAATTCTGAAATTTCGGATGGATGACCCTCATGATGTCTAATATATCAGGTTAAAATTTCTAGACCCAATTCACTTCCATATACGAGATAAAAATACATCTCTACAACATGTTAAAAATATTCGTTTTACATCAACAATATTTTTCTATGTTAGATATTCATGATAAAAATATTATCCATGTTACAATCCTAATCCATCAAAATCAGACATAAAATTTAACTCTAGGTATCAGGTTACCTAAAATTTCAAGTATCATTTTCAATTGTCAAAGAAAAATTATACAGATTATAATTCTATAAAACGAAATAAAACATGATACTTATCGCGTTTAAGCAATTGTTTTCCTTTTTATATCCATGGCGAGAATACATCGTCTTTAAAATTGTTGGAACAATTGCCGATTTATGCCTGCACAACAAATAAAATCAAACACGATAAAACAAATGTTATGGCTGAGTCGCGGACTAGGTCGCTTTCTTTAAGACGTTTCGCGGCTCTGCCCAAGATTGTGCAAGCAGTTCTTCAATGGCGCGTCGTCCCCAAGATAAAACAGCCGAGATCAATCTCTTACACAATCACTCTTGCACGGTGAGAGGATGTGAAACTTCTACACTTTCATTCTTACTCAGAATCACTCTAGAAAACAAATGATGCTCACACATTGTTTTCTTTCACAATACTCTTTTCTCTTGTTAAAACAAAAACATAAAAGACATTCAACTCTACTTTAATTTTCCAACCAAAATCTGATTTATAGTCTAGATATTCAATATTATTTAATGATAAATTATTATGGTGTAATTAATATTCTTAACTCCAAAAAATAAAACGGTCAAGAGAGAGTAAGAAATAAATTTCTTTCATGAAGAACTTTATGAGCATTAAAAAATATTTTTATGGAAATTAAATTATGTTTTAAAACATATATCCCAACATATCCATTGTTGTTGGATTAGATTTTGGATTGTGGTTTAACGATGTGGAGAATTTATCGATGTCTTTCTGTGGTCATGGGTGGTTTGCGTCAAATAGTATTAATTGGAGTTTCTCATGTACTCATACCTAAATTTGAGACTTTAACTGCACCCAATGTAATGAAACAGTGTTTCAACTTTAATTACAGTTCCTACTATAATGGTTGATCTCACTTCTGCTATCAACTAACATATTTGCGGGTCTAAAAATCCAATCGCTAAAACTAACCTGTTTTTACTGTGATTTATTTCTAGAAGAGTCAGGTTTTCTGTTATGATCGGAATATTCATAATTCAGTTCAACCCACTATAACTAAGGCTAATTGGCGCACAACGACCACTTCAGTTGACAAACCGTACAAATCTTCTTCTTATGAGAGTAGAAATGTAATTTCTTCACGTGTGTAATCCCACACACGTGGATATTAATTATTTAACAGTTTTTTTCTCTCTCCGGCATAGATCCCTTAATTTTTGCCGTTATGGAGTTATGGAATAACAATTTAGATAACACAGCATGTTCTTACACAGCATTTCCAAGATATTAGTTCGACCTCATCTCCAGTTCTAGATAACAATTTTCTGCAGTATGTTCATACAGTTATTACTGAAGAAGATAATGCTAAACTCATTGCTATTCCGTCAGAGAATGAGATTCTTGATACTCTAAAGAGCATGGATCCATGGAAATCACCAGGGCAGTGGACGGTTTCCTCCGAGCTTTTACTTATCTCGGTGGGATACGGTTAAAGAGGATATGGTTAAAATGATTCAAAATTTCTTGAGTGCGAGATTCATTTGCAAAAATCGAACCAAACTAGACTCATGCTTGTACCAAAAGTTAAGACTCCAAGTTCACCGGTGATTATCGGCCGATTGCTCTATGTAATACTTCATATAAGCTAATATCTAAGCTGATGGCGAGAAGAATGAAGGTAATCCTCACCAAAGTTATTTCTCCTCTTCAATCCCTTAGTCCTGGAAGGCTTCTTTCGAGATAATATTTCACTTGCGCACGAAATTATCCATACTCTTAAAAGAAAGAAGAAGGGTGATAGTTATCTTGCTCTTAAACTAGATATGTCGAAGGCGTTCGACAGACTAGAATGGTATTTTATCATAGAAGTAATGAAGAGAATGGGGTTCTGTGAGGAATGGTGTACTCTTATTTATCAGTGTATCTCAACCATTTGAAATTTCGGTACTTTTAAATGGTTCCCCATGCAGTCCCTTTAAACCTACTCGAGGCATTCGCCAAGGAGACCCTATTTCCCCTTATTTATTCATAATTGCAATGGAGGCTTTCTCTAGAGCAATGGTGGCAGCTGAGTTCTCAAAAATATTTGTGGAATTAAAATTGCAAGAAGAGCTCCTCCTATTAGTCATTTGCTATTCGCGAATGACTGTCTCATCTTCGTTAAAGCCAATCTGGATAACATCAACAATCTTCAAAACATTTTGAATTCTTTCAGTTCAAGCTCAGGTCAAGTGTTGAACTATCAAAAATCAAGTATTTGTTTCAGTAAGAATATTAACACAGAAACAGCTACTATGATTACAAGATTTCTAAAAGTTAAGAAGATGGACTCTGAAGAAAAGTACTTAGGTATCCCGTTATTCTTAAACAAAAGGAAGAGAGTCTCGTTCAATAATTTGGTAGTGAACTTTGAAAGAAGATTGTCTAAATGGAGGGGCACAACACAGTCACAAGCTGGTAGAGGTGTAATGGTTCGTAATGTGTTAAGTACCATCCCCCTGCATCAAATGAGTTCGTTCAAGTTACCGGAGGAGACTATAAAGAAACTGGATTCTGTGCGGCTTAGATTGGTGGAATAAAGCTGATAAAAAGGGTTTATTTCTTACTTCTTACTCAAGTATGTGCAAGACTTTTGATGATGGTGGGCTTAACCCGGAGATTTGTGTTGTTTCAATCATGCACTCTTGGCTAAAGCGGCATGGAGAGCTTTGTACAATGAGATGATTAAACACGGTACGATCTCTTAAAGCAAAATACTTTAAAAACTTTCACCCTCTTCATGCCCCTAAAAAAGGCGGACGCTACGTGGTCTTGGAAGAGTGTAAGCTGCGAGTTCGAGTTCATTAAGAGATTCAGCTGCTGGTCAATTGGTAATGGTAAGAATATCCTATTTGGCAGGATAAATGGATTACTCAACATGATTCACCTCCTCTCCCAGCTACTTCTGCAAGTAATCCGTTCTCTTACACATATGTCTCAGAACTCATTGATCATGACACTAAAAGTTGGAAGTCTCAGCTAATTAATGATCTTTTTGAGCCAGACATAGTTCGGCAGATTCTGAGATTGAGAATTCGACATTCATCAGAAGACAAACTCTGTTGGTCTCTGACCAAAAATGGGAAATTTACAGTAAAGTCTGCATACTATGCTCTCTACAATTTGAAGAATCATAATGGTCAGGCTAGTTATAAACCACCGTCTTCAAACATATGGAGGAAAGTTTGTAATATAGATGTAATTCCTAGAGTGAAACTATTTATCTCGGAAATGTATCAAAGACATAATTCCATCTAAAGAGAGATTAAGTAGAAGGATACGCAAGAAAACATTTATTGTTGCGAGATGTGGTTGTTTGTAGAAACTACAATGCACATTTTATCTGAGTGTGATTATGTAAGGATAGTTTGGTTCAGTGCTTGCTACAGGCAAGATGGAACACAGTGGAGTAACCCTAAGGACTGGATAGCCTCATGGTTCTCTATTTATGATTCTTCAACAATCAGTAAGATGGCCATTATTTGCTTGTTCCTATGGAAGGAACGATGTAATGCGGTATTTGAAGATAAATCTCAAACGCCTCAGCCAGTTAACTAGATCTATTGACTGATTTCTAAACAAGTGCAGGGTTGATTACTAAAAGATAATCGCATTTGTCAAGAGCTTGACTGTTCCTAAATGGCAGCCACCTCACAATGATTTTATTAAATTAAACAACGATGCATCTTATTGTGATCGTACTAAAAGCAAGTGGATATGGACTAATATTCCGAAATTGTGCGGTACACATGTAGCTTCAAAATGTTGCGGTTTCAGCGGAGAATTGGATGCTCATTATCCTGGAAAGTTTAGCTGCCTGGAGGGTGTGAAATGGGGGTCTGAGATAGGACTTAAGAAGATTATCATCGAGTCGACTACAAGAGTCTCATTCAAGCTATAAAAGGAAGAGTCTCGACATCCCATGGGAACTACGAGGCATTATTGAAGACACTAGTAATCTGTTAAAACAATTTGAGAGTTATTCCTATGAGCACATAAATAGATTAGCTAATAAATGTGCAGAACAATCTTGCAAAACAAGCCCGTAAAAAGGGTATACGTAATAGTTGGGAATGGGTTTTCCTTCTTTCTGTCAAACTCTATTCTCGTATGACATTGCTTGATCAAATAAAGATTTTCCTTTGTAGCAAAAAAAAAAAAAAGAATAGATCCCCAAACGAATTAGCTAAACGGACATATTCCCAATTTTCCCTTAATAGATCTCTTTCGAATGCTCAATGAAAGAAATGAAAAATGTACTTGACTTGGACTCTGTTGTCACCAACCACAAAGCATTCTAACTGATCAATTCAATGAAAACCCACAAATAAATCTTCCATACCAATACCATAATACAGGTAGAAAGCAGTAAAACGTTTTCCCTTTATTTTTCCTTCTTTCAGGCTTTTCATAAAACAAATGATGTGCTTGACCAGGCAAGTTTGTTGCGCAGATTTGTCCCCTTTTTATGAATCTTGTTATAGGGGCGGCAAGTTTTAGTAGAGGGGCGGCAAGTTAATAAGACAAAAAAGGGTCATTACAAGGTAATTCAAGTGCCCCTTATCCAAAAAAATCGGGAAATGACTAATTAACCCTTATATTGATAATCAAGATTAGTGTTGATAATTAATTTTCACTCATAATAACTCTAAAATCAGATTTTTAGAGTTAAAAAAAAAAGTTTAGAGGAGAAGAAAAAAAAACTTTTGTGATATTTGTGAAACCCTAGATTTTGATTCACTCAACCAAAATGAGTGATTCCAGTGACCCGGTATACTTCTAAATTAGTTCCCATTAGCTTTTTCTCGCTCAAAATTATCTAAAGTACATAACAAAATCAAAACTTGTAAATTTTCAAAGAACTTACGGTTGCAATTTTGCTCGTGACCAACCGTAACTCTTAGTTACGGATCGTAAGTTATCGAATACCAATCGTAACTGGTTAAATTTGGGGAAGATCCAATCGTAAAACCAGTTGCGGTTGGTAATTAAATTTGGACAACAACCGTAACTAAATTACGGTTGGTAACTAATGAATCGAGACCAACCGTAACTACCCTACGGTTGGTGTGTCAACTTAACTTTTGAACCGTAAATCATTATTTGATAAATTCTTAAGACACAAGATTATTTACGGTTGGTATGGTTGTTTGAGTAACAAACCGTAACTCAATTACGGTTGATAAATATGATGCAAATAAAAACCGTAACTGAACATATTTCTCAAAACTAAGAACTTACGGTTGGTATTTGAGTTTAAACCAACCGTAACATCAACCCAATCTGATTTGGTTCATTATTTGAGTTATTACCAACCGTAACTCACATGCAACCAGAAATTTCAATTTCAATTTTCATACAAAACCCTAATTTTTGATACAAAATTAACTTAAATCCAACACGATAAACTAAACCCTAACTGGGTTTTTCCAAACAATTTTCAAATCGCCGATTAGTCGAAGACGATGAAATTTTCAGTTTTAATGGAGGAGAAGAAAAGATGAAGAAGAAAATGAAAAAAAAAACTGATTTGATTTTTTCTGATTCATTAGGTTTAAAAAAATTGATTTGATTTTGGTTGATTTAAGGTGAAAAGGGTAATCTAGTCAATTTACACCCCCTATAGGACACCCCCTAACCAATTAGAGGTACATTCCTATCACACTTGCCGCCCCTCTACTAGAACTTGACGCCCCTATAACAAGATTCCTTTTTATAGTTTTGTTGACCTGCAATTTCAAGTTCAACCAGTACCAAACAATCCAAACTCGAAAACACCTCTAAAATAGCCACCTTTCAACACCAAAAACAATGAAAGCAACAACACCACTTGGTTTTTTTCCGGGCGTGAATTACTGTCCCAAACTCATACAAACTCTATACAATTCGAGTTTTGAGATGCACTCAATGTTCATGATCCAATCCTTCTTAGTTTCTAAATCATCTTCCAAGTCTTCAAACATCACTCCTAATTTATAGTCCATAGAATACAACCCAAAAAGCCAGCAGCAAAATCACTGTAAATTCCAACCTTTTTCTATGTTTTGAAGTGATATTTGAATATTATCAAGAGATTGTAATATTCAAAAAAAAAAAGATACATGCAATGAGTAGGGTTACATGGATAGTGAATCTATAGATTAGAGAGCAAAACCAAAATCAAAAAAAAAAATAGAAAAAGAAGCAAACCCTATTCTCTGTGTAGTTGGGAAATACGAAATCAAATATCAAAATAATATAATGAACAAAAAATCACAAAAACATGGCAGAAGAGGAGAACCATGGCATTCCATGATTGATTCGCCATTGAAATCTTTGAGTTCTGCTTTCTTATGAGTTCGAAGAGGAGTACCATGGCGTAGCTTTTTTTAGAAGAACCGAAGAAGAAAAAAAAAAAAAAAGTTTTAGATGATGATAATTTCACGGACGTATCGTACACTTAACTTACGTTAATAAAAAATACAGTTAAGTTTTTGGTGTAAACCAAATGTAAGTTTTTAGTTAGCTGTAAATTCTCACATAAGTGTTGTATACCCACGTTTTTGCTAACGGTGTTACAAACGGTCAGTTAAATACACGGTGTAAACATAGTGTAATTCATGTTTTAATGTCTCGATCAATAGAGTCCCGCCAAGTGTCCTCTCCAGGTTTACTAATTCCCAAAGCTTTTATCTAATTTAATTTGAGGTGGGTGTCACATTTACCGTACGAGGGAACTCATATGACTTAGCATTTTAAAGGTGGGGAGATTGGCTTACGGCTCATTTAATTGGACCAGCTCTCTATTCGGGAGAGCTTGGAATCAACCCCGTCGGACAACTGACCCCGTCGATATTGACCATTGAGTTCTACTTCTACCTATGGGTGCCGTCTAGGTACCTTTTCGTCTTTTGGGAGCTTTAACTAATCCATCGTTGATAGTGGTGGGAAGCATTAATCCATCGTTGGATTCGTTGCTATACATTTTTCATTTTTTGCGATTTTAAAATAACCCAATGTCAACTGTGACTAACCTTATTAATCCAAAGAGTTTTCAACACTCAAGATCAAAAGCCCATCTAATCGATTTTCAAATTATACATGGCGAAAACTCATCTAATTTTCTCTCCCTTTCTTTTGGTCATTTTGATTGTTCTTAGTTTCGGGTAAGCTACCTAATTGCCTTTTCTTTTTTATTAAAAAATGATTACAATTCTATGCTTAGGCATTTCATTATTATGGGATCGATGAGCAATTTCAAATGAAACCTTGCAAACTCATTGTATGTCTATATCTTTTGATTTATTGAAACAATTATGCACCCTTTTGATATTTTTTGATTACATGTGCAGATATGTAAATGGCATTGGTCCCGGAGGGGACTATGATGTACAGTGTATTGCAGTAGCAAAGATCCCAGAAGTGCGTTCCTGTGATGAGTGTCACTTTGCGTGTTACGTTTACGTACAACATAAAATTATTCCTGAATATAGTGGTACATCGTGCGAAGATGATTCAGTCAATGCTGGAGCATACATCTGTACATGTTGTGCATGAATAATGAAACCGCAACACCCACAAGCATATCACGGATAGGATCAACTTCGGTTTCTTTTCTCTGATTCTCTTCTGTAAGTTTTATGAACAATTTGGATGTTGTTGGGTTACGAGTTTGATCGGCCTTCCCTGGTCAATGACTGTTGTTTGAATAAATGAAATCAGGCTTCTGTGTGTTTGTCTGAATCATGATTCCCTAATACTGTTCTACTACAATGGGTTTTTGTTTCATACCCCGTTTCTGAAATTCTCCAAATCGTTTGTGATAATTTGAACACTCCTACATCGGTCTGTTTGTATAATCTGTTCGAGATTGCCCGAAATGCAGAGCTGCTCACAACAACGGAAATCCACTATGGTCCTCAATGTGTACCAGAACAATCACGAGCCTCTGTATTACACTTGGCCAACGTCTCAGGCTCCCCAACCACACTGGGTCCACAAAACAGTCCAAAGGGTCCTTGCGTACTGGGGAGATGACACCTATTCCTCCAGGGCAATAATGTTAGTTTAATCAATCGGTAGTACTGATAGTGAAATGGCATTCGCTGCCAACTCTTTTTCTGATGATGCAGCTAATCGTATCCATTTCGGTGCTCTATGATTGGAGTTCCTTCAATAATTCGTAGGCTGTTTAATTGGTGGGAAATTCTGGTGATTCTCCAAGGGCAACACGGGTTTCTCTAGGAAAGAAATGCTGCAACATAATCCTTAGGTTACTTTGTCATGTACTCAGTGATGACACAAAACAAATACTAAATGCTAGTAACTAAAATCCAGATTTCGCAACTTCTGGTTCTGATACATGGATGTCCTCAGTTGTGAGTCGGTTTGTCTCAGTGAACAACTTGATTGTAGGAAAAACAGAATCAATAACTGGTAAAAGTAATAACAACTTATCAAGAAATTTAATGAAACGACCATCCTGAGTTTTTATGCCTTCTTTCAATAACATTGTTTACAGGAACAAATGAAGAACCAATACAAAATGAGATAACAAAGAAACCCATGGCAAATCAATTGAAAGAGAACAAAATATGATTCTTCATGGATTTCTTATGTTTTCCTTAAAACAAACAACAATGGAAGAAATATATATACACTCAATGGAACAATAAACGAAATACAAAATAATTTACTTGACATCGAATTCTAATAGAAACCCCTACCTCCTCTAGACTGGTAAAGCTCTAATCTACTTTTAGTCTCAGGCAAAAGTGTGTCTAGTGTCGGATGTTGAATCATATATGCTTGTTTTGATGCCCATTCAAGAACTGTAAGTACTTCTGCCTGAGCTAATTCCTCACTATCTGGTACATGATAAGCAACATAACATAACAATACCAAAGACGAAATCTGAACTTTCTGTTCGGAGAAATACACTAGCTGGATTAGATGCTTAACTCCACCTGCAGTAATGATAGCCTTTGCATGATCAAGGTGGAGATAATTACCCGAACAAGCGAATTTGGTGAGAGCAATTGCTGCTTCTCTTGTAATTTCACTTTCCTTCTCATCCAACAATTTCACCAACGGACCAATAATCCTTGTCTCGGTTTGCTTTGAAAGTCCTAGCCAAATGACCCATTGCTTTGATGCAAGGGATGAGAAGGTCTGTATCACCATTCTCAATAACTTTCAAAACTTGATCCACGACGGCCTTAGCAGCTGGAGAATTGGGTTTGAATGCAGATCGTCTCAAGTCGGGGTCTTCTTCAGCAACAGAAGCAATCTCCATCAATGCCATAGCGGAATTTTTCTGAACATCATCTGAACCCTTTTCAAGTAATACAGCAAAACATAATAACGCTCTAGACTCAGTGATACTCTTACAAATAGAAGAATTCCCCTTGGCAAGATGCCACAATGCTTTTTGGCCATAGCTTTCATTGCAGTCTTGGTAGCTGGGTCTTCCAATTCCCTCCCTTTTGCAGCTGATGACAAATGATGACTGCTTTTGCTATCAAGGAGTGATTCTGCTGATGCCCAGTAGAATTAACAATGGGTTGGAGTGGACTAGATGGTGATCTCTGTCCTACTTTGCTAGGCATTGCAGACATTGTGTGCTTAACTACATTATGCATACTGTTATTGAGGTTGTTTTCCCCATTGGATGAGGGATCTGACCCAAAATTTGTTTCTCCTCCCCATTAGCTCCCTTAACATTATTGTTAGGGGTGGCAATAGGAGTGTTGGTAATGGCGGAACCAGTTATTTGTTTATCATGACTACTAGCAACAACAACAGAATGAATAGACATAGCAGCTTTATTACTAGTAATAGCATACTTACTATGTTCTTGAATCGTTTCGAATGCGAGATGCCCCACAAGTAACCGAATGATATTGTTCTGCGCGAAATGATCTTGACATTTAGGATGATTGTTTGTCAATTCAGAAACAGCCCAAGCAACCATAGATTGAACTTTCATTGGACCATCTTTCAGAATCTTGGCGAAAACAGTGCAAACACCAGCATGAATCATATGTTCAACACTCTCAGGATCACGACCTAATAAACCAATAGCTCTAGCAGCATTCTCTTGACCTTCAATTCTGCCTTCTTTCACCAATTTCAATAACGGACCAACTCCACCTTCTTCAATAATCAATTTCCCATATCTATCATTATCACAAGCTAACGAAACAAGCGAAGCAGCTGCATCAGATCGATCATCAATTGATCCATTAACAAGAGTAGCAATCTGCTCCCAAATTAAACAAAGAATTGGCTCATTAGCCGCAATAGGAGGTAACCCTAAATACTCTCTTCCATCAGCTGATGCAGCAGAAACCCTTAACAACCACGAAACATCACCAATCGAATTCTCCAAATTCCCAGACATTTTCTTAAACTGAGTTGCAGGTATAATAGTAAAAACTCTCTTCATTAAATTCTTACTAGCACAACATTTAGTAACTACAGCCAAAGCTTTATCAAGAACCTGTTCAGTATCATCAATAATCCTCCGTGTTGGCCTTTCGTATAAATCAGAACTCGCTCTTGCTGCTTGACGAAGAAGTGCTGCTAATTTCTCAGTTTTTGATTTCAATTCTGAACATTCTTGTTTAAATGAGTGTGGATCTTCAGCTAGTTTTGATACTTGATCAGCTAATTGAATCGGCTTAGCTAAGATCTGTTTCACTATATCTGCCATTGAAAAAAAAAAACAGAAAGAAATCAATATCAAACCCTAATCACTCTCAAATTTTAGATCCCCAAATCTTGAATTATCACAGTGAAAAACAAGGTTTGAGTTTTTTTCCTCTTCTTGTTGAGTTTTAAGACTTGGACTCTTAAAAAAAAACTTTACATGAGTCAACAGAGTTTACACACTTGGGAGAAGTTTACTTATTTTTATAACCTCCTACTAGTGTGGTGTACTATTACACAACCTGGTATGACAAGGAGGAATGAGTCAGTGTCATTATAACCGTTGATTTGGTTCTTTTTGGTGAAGATTGACGGGTGTGATGAGGTTTGATTAATAGGTCAACTTTAGTAGGGGAGAAAACATAGACAACGTGTGGGTTGGCGCCTTGGCGGAAGTGGGGAGTCGGTGGTCTTAGTTTATTATGTAACCGTCGGATGTTTTGCAACTTAAAATTGAAATATCTTGGGTTGTCTGCAAATCTTTACAGGGCTTTTGATGCCGGAACTGCTACCCATCCGGCGGGTTGTTTAATAACCTCCTACTAGTGGGTTCAACCCGCGGGATATAAATCATTATCGGTTGGATGCACATTTAGAAATAACCCTTTTGACTTCTTCTAGAAGTTTTTCTAACTCTTTTGATTTTGACTTTTGTTTTTGGATTAATAAAAACAACTTCTCTACAATATCAAACACACTATCTATTTTGCAGGAAATTTTTATACCATAACTTTTTATTTTTTTAAAACTTTTTAATCTTAGATTAGCGGATTATATTAAAATACAGCAAAACATCTTGTGAATGATGGCCGGATGAATACAAGAGCTGCTTATTGGCCGTTGGTTTAAACCAGAGTTGCTTTTTGGCACAAATGGACTAAGAAAATGGCAGCTCTCATTGAAACAGTTTTTTTTTTATAAGAAAAGAGGAAATAAAACCTCAAGGACTACAAAAGTTGAAGCTGGGGTGTTGCTAAGCGGTTAGGTCCCTACATGGTTCGTTAAAACATTTCCATAGTTGAAATAATGCATATTGGTGTTCATAAGATTAAAATTACTACTACTAGGAGATGGTCAGGATCGAGATCTTTGAATGGAGGCTTGATCCCATTACTGTGAAAACTACAAAATCGGAGTGAGCTTAGCTAAATTGGTCTGCTAGGTGGTTATCTCTTGTCATTGATCGTGCTCGATTGCCGATCTCAAAAGGTTCTTTTCAACATGTTGTAAAGTGAATCGGTTCCTATCTTCAACAGCATACCTACTTACGATCGGCTTTATTAGTTGGCGGGAGTTTGATTCAAAGTCCATTACGCTTCCTAGTTCCTTTGCCCGAGTTGTAGGCTTCCATTCGGCCTCCCTTGTTATTATACATGGAGCTTTGGCCATAATTTGATCCCCTTGCCCCTCTGCAACTACTGTGTGATCAAAAGTATCATACCCATACCGGTGATTTTAGATGCAGTCGGTGTGATAAGCTATATTGATTTTCAAGGTAAGCGACTTCGAAATTTGTCCAAGTATTCTGAATTCAATAATTTGTTGTTCAATATCGTCCCTGGAGAGATCCTGAGACAATAAATTTTTCTTTTTTTCTCTCTAACCGCCCTTTGGGTGTTCATGTAATTGTAATCTCCTTTGCAATATGTTTTGGGTTAGGAGTTATGTTTTGGAAAGTGAGGTCACATCGGCTTTCCGGACATGCCATGTGATTGCACATAACTCACCCAACATTGGAGATTTTCTCCTTGTTTATTGTAAAGAAGGAAATTGTTTAGCCAATCATGAAATTCAAAGTGTTGGTTTAAAACGTCATAGGGATCAAAGTATAGTTCTCTCCAAACACTTTGAATGAGGGGACAGTTGATAAACAAATGAGTTAGAGACTCATTTTGGCAGTGACAGATCTTGCGGTAGTGTTTATGTAGTTCAGGTGCCTTCCCATTCTTTCCCGGTTGGAAGTATGGTGTGGGCGGCTTTCCATAAGAAGATTTTAATGGAAGGTGAAACTTCCAGATTCCATATGATCATCCAATTTTTGTTTTCAACTCTGGATTGACCTCTATGAGTTAGTTTATTATATAGAGACTTGTGATAAAGCTACCATCCTTCGTTAGAGACCATTTTACTCTATCCTCTGGTTGGTTCTTATTGCGTGTGTATTACCTTATCGGCTATATTTTGAGGGAATAGATTGTAGATAAGGGATCTATTCCACTTTGGTTATTTTCATTTAATAGATCGGCAACCTTTTCCACTCATTCAGTAAGCGGTTGTTAGGTGCGATTGGGGAGTATTCATGCCTTTACCCAATTATCCTTCCAAATGAGGATTTTGGTTCCGAGCCAACTTCCCACTGCATATTTTTGTATATTAGCTACTCCCGAGAGTATCCCTTTCCAAACCCATGAGTCGGTTGGTTTGGAAGGGTAGACATGTGCATAATGTCTTCCTTCTCGAAGTATTTGGCTTTCATGACTTGAGCTCCTATACTTTTAGGTTGCTCCATCATCCCTTGACCCATTTTTGAGATAATGGCAGCACATTGAATTTCTCAAGGTTGACAAAACCTAGTCCTCCTTCTTCCAAAGGTTTACATATTCCTACCCAAGCTTTTGGGTAAATGCCTTTAGATTTTTCCTTATCCTTTCCCCGGAAAAAATCTCTTTGGATTTTATCTATTTCATTAGTGATAGTTTTAGGAATTTTGAAAGTGCTCATTTGATAGTTATCAAAGAAGAGGTAACATGTTTTATGAGGACTCTTTTTCCAATTTGGATTTCTTGTTTTGTTGTTCCATCCTGGATTCTATGTTTGATGCTATCAATCACGGGGTTGAAAGCTTTAACCTTGGATTTATTAGTAAAAAAGCGGGAACCTAAATACTTGTCCTTTAGCGAGATAGGGTGACTGCATTATTGCGGTAATGTCCCTTTTTAGCTGCGAAGTATTATTCTTGAAAAAGATGCAGTTTTAGCAAGATTTATCATGCACTTTGAGCCTTCACTAAATTGAGATATTAGATGTAAGAGCTTGTTAGCTTCATTTACATTTGCTTTACAAAAGATGATACTGATCATCTGCGAAAAGCAAGTGGCTTATAGGTGGGGCTTTTTTTACTATTTTTATGCCATGGATGTTACCATCATTTTCAGCTTTCATTAGAATTCTAGAGAAGACTTCCATACATAGTATGAATAGGTAAGGTGAGAGGGGGTCCCCTTGCCTTAGTCCCCTAGAAGGTTTGAAGAACTCACAAGGCACACCATTTAGGAGAATAGCCGGGCGGGTGGTGGAGATACATTGGTTAATTCGATTTCTCCATTCAATGGAGAAACCCATTTTTTAAGACAGCTAGGAGAAAAGGCCATTCCACCCTATCGAAAGCCTTGGACATATCAATTTTACCCCATCCAACCTTGAGTATCTCTTCTAGTTCTCATATTGTGTATAACTTCATGTGCTACCATGGTGTTGTCATTGATTTGTCTGCCTAGGATAAAACGGTGATAAGGAGATGATTTTACTTAAGAGAGGTTTCATCCTCGAGCCATGATTTTAGATATCGGTTTGTAGGTAGTATTACATAATGATATTGGTCTAAAATCTCCCGGGGAGGATGGGGCTGAACTTTCGAGAATTAGAGAGATGAAAGTGGAATTCATTTCCTTGAGCATATACCTGTGATAAAAAATTTCTCACTAGTCCAATTAGGTCCTTACCAATGATCTCCCGGGAGTCTTGGAAGAAGTTTGGAGGAACCCATTTGGACCAGGTGCCTTATTTCCTTCCATAGCAAAAAGGGTACTCTTAATTTCACCCTCTAGGGGTATTTCCATAAGTCTCTCATTCTCAAATTGTAATGGTGACGGTATCAAGTTTAACATTTCCCTGTCAAGTGTAGGATTACTTGTAGTAGACATGTTTTGGAAATGAGAAGTAAGGAAGCTAGAGATAGAGATTCTATCCTTTAGCCAAATACCCTGAGTATCTTTCATAGCATCAATTCTGTTTCTACGATATCTGGTTCTTGCAGCATTATGGAAAAAAGTGGTATTTCTATCCCCCAGATTTATCACATTATTTCTACTCTTAGTTTTCCAGAAGTTTTCCTCTATGTTCTGCCATTTAACCAAAGAAAACTCAAGTTGTTTCAAGGTGGAGTGGTTTCTGTTGTTGCTTCCAGCCAGAAGTCAATCTCTTTCTTTATATTAGCTATATTGTGTTGAATGACCCCAAAAGTGTTTTTGTTCCATCTATCTGAGAGAATGTTTCACATTTTTTAGGTTTTTAGCAAAGGAGAAACTGGTAGAACCATGTTGGTGGTTTTTTCCAAGCCTCTTTTATAACTCTAGTGCAATCTGGGTGTTCCATCCAAGGGCCAAAATACTTGAAAGGATAGGCACCATCCTTCCAATCAGGATTAGTTTTTAGGATTATGGGACCATGATCTGAACCCCTAGCTATGAGGTGTTGGATGGAAGATTTAGGAAATAACTCCATCCGAGTTCATTGCTAAGGGCCCTATCAATCCTTTCCTCCACTCTTGAGTTATCGGTTCTTTGGTTACACCATGTGAATGGATAACCACTAAAGCCCAAGTCTGGAGATTCATATCGGTTATAAGGTCTCGTGAATAAATCGGCTTCATCTCTATCAAAAAAGATCTTCCACCCTTTTTTCCTCTTGTTTTAGAACAACATTTAGATCACCCATGACAAGCCAAGGTATATTAATATTGTGAGCTATGTTTTGTAATAAGTTCAAGAATCTATTTTCCAATGAAGTATAAGGATTTGCAGAGTAGAAAGCGAAATCATGAATAACTTGTTAGTGCGGTTATCCTTTATGAGGGCATTGATTTGATTATGAGAAGAGCTTTCTATGGTAAGATTCAGGTGATTCTTCCAAATAAAAGCCATGCCTCCAGCTTGGCCTTTAGGTGGTTCTAACCAATAGTGTTGAACATTTACAGCTTTTAGAATTTTATGCATGTTATGGTTTTCTTTGTTTAGTTTCTAGTAAGCATAGGATGTCGGGGTTTTCCTTGTTTAATATCTCTAGGAGATACTTTTGAGTATTTGGTTGGTAAGGCCCACGACAATTCAGTAATGACAATAATGAATTCCCAAAAATATGAAATTATAGGGTATTCCTTACCCTTTTTCCCTAGGAAGTAGGTTATATAGTGTGTGATGGAACTTAAGCTAAGGATAATATGCCATTGTTCATCGGTTACATTTGTAGTAAATGTTATAGATTAGGATTACCTTCTGCGCATTTGGAGTCCATTCAACCTTGATTTCTGGGACCTCCTCTTGCAGTGTCTCCCTTTTCTTTATAGCTTCCTCACCATGGTCCAACATAGAGGTGTTGTTGTTAGTAGCTTGCTTTGGTTCTTCATAGCCTTTCTTTTTCTTAGGTAGTCCAGGATTCTGAGCATGTTCCTCTTGGCCTTCTTCTTCAAATTTACTTAAGAGATTGGCTGAAACAGTACGTTCCTCTTGCTTTGTTAGAGGATTCTGAGCACGTTCCTCTCATTGAAACAGTACTCGAAAGGATTTGTCATTTTCATTTCATTTGATTTGGGGGCCTCATAAGTATCTCTTTCACTAGATGCTGAACAGTGAAGCCAGTGTGCATGTTATAAAGGCTTTCTTCTTCTTGTGGATTCTAGAAGATATCTTTTCAGAGGTTTAGACCTATTTTTTTGCGACCATTTTTTGTGTAGCAGGATAATCTACTCCTCGTTTGCACTTCCTGGGTTAGACTGCTTATATTAAACAAATCACGACGCAAAACCACCTGTTTTCTTGGGGAATGAAAAAACAGCTCACCATATTAAAAGCTTGCAGATTTTCAGGTCCCAAGAGTACAGTACAGGTACTTAATTTTTGGGTCAATGATTGGCCAGTGATCTGAACCGTAATAATTTTATTATTTGGCAGTTGGTACCTCCTACATAGGAAGCCGGACCACTGTTAAAAAACCTTCTGCAGACATATTCAGGGCATATCCAACTGGTGGTGCATTTTCATTCTCTTGTTTCAGTTAGGTTCACAGCAGCCTTGTGCATTCTCAACCGTGAGTAATGCTAGTACATGGGGACCGGAAGATAAAATGCCCCTCTAAAATTCATTTCGCGAGCCATGGTCTTGCAAGCAAGGCATAGTTGTTTGAGATGGCTTCGTTGGACGGTTTCAAAAATTGTCCTCTATTTTTCTCAAGGATGTAAATATCTACATTGGGTTCTTTTTTCATTTGGATTTTCATGGCTTATCATCAAACAAGCTCAGGCATGGAAGAAAAGTTGCGGGTTATACGCAGGATATATATGCCAAAAGAATTGTACCAGATTTTGTCACTGCGGTAAAATATCATAGGCCATTGCAATCAATACCCGGACCCTACATGAGTAAATGAACGTATTCGGTATATGTTGCCAAATGCAATTTTGATAAGGAGATCTCGCATAGAATGTCATTTTGTTGCTGGTGATGATCCACTTGTGATCAGTAGGGACTACATTAATGTGACTCCTGCAAAGAGTAACCACTAACCAGTTAAACGAACAAACATATATCTCATGTACTTATTCATCCTTATCAACCGAAATGAATAGCTCGAAATGGGAAGAACCGAAAGGGCGCATAAGGACTGTACATTTTTATATCAACGACAGTACTTATCATTGCAAACAACAAAATTTATGTCTGAGCGAAGCAAAAATGAAAACTAGCGATATGGAACCGATAAAAAAAGATACATTATCACATGATGATTCACCATTCAATGTCAACAGTTTTTGTTTCTTATCCCTTATATGGTTGGTACTGTTGTACTGCCTACTACACTTTATGCCTATGTGAAAAAGATATCAGAGTTTTGGTACGATGAGTCATGGCAACGTGGGTGTGTATTTGGCCATGAAAGATGGGGGAACTTTGTCATATAGGGTAAATCGTCTACATCTACCTCCATGCTACTGTAAAAAATAATAATAGGAACTTGTAATTGATTGTTAAGGTTAAAAAGGTCGCATAATAACTGTATCCACCATCCGGACTTCTACGGTAGGATGAAATATAATTTGTCTTTCATTACAAAGCTTGTGGTACTTGCTAGCGTTTTCTTCGAGTTTGTATAAACAAAATCGTGTAGAATTCTTTTCTTTCCTAAATGGCACTAGCATGCGAAATGTGAACTACTATCAATTCCTTGTGTTATTTTTTCCGATGATGTTTATTTGTCATCATTAGAGTCGATGTTTGTCATTGTGTGATAGTGTCGTTGTGATTTGTTTTTAACTTTTAACTTTTTATTTTTAAAAGAAGAAGTATTTGCTATAGCAGGAGGAGCCTTAGCCACACAAAGACAGGGAAGCAGCTAATCTACAAGTATTTACAGCCAAAAAACAAAAAACATAAGAGAAGGTGATATGGGACGTATCTTTGGTTGGTCAAGTGTATTCCAAAATTTATTGATTAATGTTTGGAGGCTATAAATAGCCATCTCATTTATCATTGCAATCAGCTGCGGCTCGCTATTATTATTGATTAATGAAATTATTAAGTTTGTTAAGTTTGTTTGGTTAAACACCATTGTTATTGTCTTCTAACTCTTGGAGTTGAATTAGAGTCTTTGCTCCTGGATTGGAGTGTTCTATCATCACCTTAAGGAGTGGATTCTCCTTGCCATCATACCACTTCCTCTTGTGCCATATCAGGTGGCATCAGAGCAGGTTTTCCTGCGTTGTTCGGTAAGGCCGCCTAGAAGAATCAGTCGAGGATTCCTGTGATCTCTAGGTTTTTATCCAAAAAAAAAAAGAAATTTGTTTCATCATCAAGGTGCGTATTCTAGTTCGGATTCGTTTCCTTTACGCCAATTAGTTGCTCATCAAAATATCTTGTCAAAGTGAACCCTGATTACGCCGAGATTTAGAGATTGGTATAGTGGGGGTGATCTTGGTATTTCATATAACCCCAGCCCATTAAACTAGGCCTGTTGATATCCAACTACTCGTTCTATATTCCTTTGCGTCCATTTTATTTACAAGCCATATTCACGTGGGAAACAGTTAAACTTCATGTGAACATTAGTTCCATCAAGATTCAAGATGCGGGAACACTACTATAGTTTTCGTAGTCGATATATATTGGAAAAGAAACTTTGGGATTTTGTTATCCATGGTGGCTGTGAACAAAATTTGGTTTCCATCAAAATGGTGGAAGCTTTGGGTTATGATATGGACTGCTACCCTGTCCCGGATCAGATAAAATGGGACAACAACAACAACATCGAGACGAAGTTACTTGTTTGGGTGTTTGCAAGATTCCTATAGCAATAGGTAAGTGTTACTCCGACACCATATTTTGTGAAGTAGTTGATATTGACATTTGTGATGTTGTGTTGGGTGTTTTCGTGGTTGTTTGGCGTTCGAGCAAGTTGTCATGACAACATTTGTGAATTCATTTGGGAACAACCAAAGTGAAGCGATCTGGGAGTAAGCGACCGTCGAGAGAAGCAAGGGATGAAAATATTTCACAAACTGTGAATGAAGAGGGATTGCCGGATCAATTAAATTCCCAAAGGAGACTACTGTCGGGAAAACTTCTTATGAGGATAATTTTCCTATTAGTTTGTTTATGGGTAAAAACTGATTCTGCTGAAAATGATAAATTTGGGTGTGCGCCAGAAAACGAATCTAAACCTAAACAAATGCTTTGCACGGAGTACTTTAGATCGAGAGATCAATATGTACAATTCTGGCCTAAACCAAGAAATGGTCATTCCAGACTTGCTTCAGTCACAAAGTGAATGAGAAGGGTTGATCTTAGGGAGGGAAGCGAAGAAGGTGTTGAGATCAAAATATTGGATTTTGAAGGTGTGGTTGTTTTATGACTTATATCGGAATTTGGGCGGCTTTGCGGAATGTAAGCTTTCGGTTCTTTTGTTTTTAAGGTACTTATGTTGTTGTTAACCCAAACTCCGTTGTGGTCGAAATAGGTTGAAAACTTATTTATACAAGTCATTGAGCACCCTTGATCTCGTAGGAAGTGGAGATAGTTAAGTAGTGGAGAAGTGGGGTTGTGTAGAAGCGGTTCACCATCACGTTCCCATTGTGAGGGGAAAGCTGGTCGACCTTACACCTTTATTCTCTTCTTGCTATTTAAGCTGTCCGCGCTTTCTGACACTTTCTTGTAATGGGCACGTTGTACGCCGCATTGTAAACCTTGGACCAATACCGATGAGTATCCCCGGTTTGTGTTTGATGTCTCGAGTGTTTCGTGCAAAAATGTGCAACAAGTTCTTTGAGTGGGTCTAATGTGCAAGACCTAGTTATTCTGACCAATCGCACGCAAGCTAGGCGACATAATGGCATAGTGGCGCCTGTATAGTGGCATGGTGGCAAAGTGACGCTTGTTAGTGGCACAATGGCAAAGTGGCGCCTGTCGGTGGCTAAGTGGCGAGGTGGCGCCTGCCAATGGTGTAGTGGCGAGGTGGCAAAGTGGCGCCTGTTAATGGCATAGCGGCAAAGTGGCGCCTGCTACATCTTGGCATATTGGTGTTATCTCTAGTTTCCACATCTTAGCTCTAGTTTCCACATCGAACTTAATGCCTAGGAGATGCTATTTGGCATGGGGCGGCATAATGGCCCTGGCCAAATTAGGGTTTGGCATGTCAAAATCCTAAGTGGCGCGGCACAGCGGCATCTTGGCAAATACTGCCTTGGCCGTTTTGATCAAAGAAACCATGGCAAGGCCATAACGTGGGTATGTCCATGGAAGATCATGGGTAATCATAATATGGCGCGGCCGCCATTCTTTAGGGTCTCCTGGGTCCCACATGGCTTGTGGCATGTTGTGGGCCCAGAGTGGCATAATTAGGCCATGACTAGAAAATAGGGTTTCCCTTTGGTTTGACCAAAGCCATTAAAGAAAGAACTCTATTATGATCAGGGTAGCCTGGTGTTGATGGTGGTTTTTAAATTAGGGTTAAAATCGTAAAACCTTGCATCTGATGTGACGTCACTCTGCAAGGAAATAGAGCCACGTGTGCTAAGCTCTCCATTTGGCATACTTATTGAGCCGCTCAATACACTTACATGAAATTTATCCAGACTGGAGAATGTAGCAACCATCCCAGATGTTCTGTGAATTTCGGCGCCTCGCGTATATTCACTTAATATAAGTTCCTCCGAATGCCTTCTATGCTATGTTCTCCGGTTGAACCCTTAATGTTGATATGGCATGACGATTTGTGTTCACTTTCGCGGTGAGAGTAGCACGAATCTCCAAGTATCAAGGATAAGGTCTTTGCATAAGGTATTCGAATCGAGAAAAGCATCTTTGCTCTGGCAATGAACTTAAAAGAACTCCGTGTCAACACATAGAACTCAATAAATCGTCCTGACTAACTTACAGAAGTTAGGATTTCGCGCCTCGCACAATGTACCAGACCTTGATTGTCAAAATTAAGCCTAAGTAATTAATCCGCTATGGAT
The DNA here is from genome assembly GCA_023531295.1 of Papaver armeniacum. Lineage (NCBI taxonomy): Eukaryota > Viridiplantae > Streptophyta > Magnoliopsida > Ranunculales > Papaveraceae > Papaver > Papaver armeniacum. The sequence continues at coordinate 110,630 of JAJJWW010006749.1, forward strand.
TAGCAGGTGCAGAACCTCGCCCAGAAAAAGAAAACGAGGGCCGCGGCTGACAAAGAGAGGCGTGGCTATGCCTTAGGCCGGCCTAGCGCCATTAACCATGCCCAGGCCCTATTTTTCTCGACCAATCGGTTAAGCTTTAAACTCGCCACACGCACACAAGTTGTGGTTGGGACCATGCTTGCCGGCCCCACTTCTAATCGACCAATCAGAACGCGCCAAAGCCGCTACACTCTCACCAGAAGTGTGGTCGCGCCTTGTGTTTGGCCGGACCCCTTTTGTGGCCAATCAAGTTGCTCTAAACTTGCCACCATACGTTAAAGGCCAAATACACCTGTAGCGCCACCTTGCTAACTGACAAGCCAAACGCGCCTACCACAACAACACATTGGTCGGCATGCCAACATGCCACTCTACAGTGATAGCATGCCAACACGCCACTTTCTGGCGGCAACCGCAACATGCCAACTTCACAACATGTTACCTCGCAAACATGCCAGCCGTGGCAACTTTGCCATAAATAGCCACCCACGGAAATTCCTACTCCTATGGCGTTTCTACACTATGGCCTTGCCATAGTTCCTTTGGCATAGCCATGGCGCCGTTGCACAAAAAGTAGTGTCATGCCGCAGCTGCATGCCACGTGCACTAAGTAGGGTTTCGACATGCCAAACCCTAATTCGGGCAAATTGCTACCAAAGCCAAATAGCGTTTCCCTAGGAGACGATGGGATTGGCGTAGCAACGGGGCCAATGTTGCCACGCCACATGTGGGTCCGACTCCACGGCGCCAAAACCAAGCCTTAGCCACGCCAAGCCCTAATTCTTCACGGCTAATTCTTCCACGGAGTGACTTTTAGCTTTTGGCCATCCGCAACATCAGGCATACCGCTATGCCACGAGATACGCCATGGCTCGCCATTAGCATGTGGTGACACCATTTCGCTATACAACAAGATGTGTCCATAATCAATGGCCACCCTTCTTCATGAGATGCAATCTCAGCCATCCAAGTTCTCTCTAGGGCCGGTGGACTTGTGGCAACTCTTAGGCGGCCAGGCGCCTTTAAACCCAACGACCATGGCTACGCCTGGCACCACTTGCACCATCGTTCATTTTGACATGCACAAGTCATGTCGCAATGCCATTGCGCCATTGTCGAGCACCAACACAAGGTAGCCACAATCAATGGCTACCCTTATTCATAAAAAGATGCGATCTCGGCCATCGAAGTTCGCCACCAAACCCGAGAAGCTCGCGACAAGTTTTAAGAGACTATCCAAAATGAGTCTAGCATCACATGTTATTTACCTGCGGCAAACCTCTCGATTTTAACTTGCCACACATAGCAAAGTGCTACATGTTTTTCACGAAAACACTCGAGACATCAAAATATGTCATAAAGCTGAGGGGATGCTCATCATGGTATTGGTACGGCGGTTTACGGCGTGCGGCGTGCAATGCGCCCATTACAAGAAAGTGTCATAAAGTGGGGATAATTAGTGGTGGTGAAAAGTAACGGTGTAAACAATTCATTTCCTTCATCATGGAAGCGTAATGACTGGTGGTTACTGCAATTCATTTCCTCATCATGGAAGCATAACGTCTAATACTCTTTTCTTCCACCACTCAATCGTTTCCACTTCTACGAGACCGTGTCACGTTTCACTATGAATTGTATAAATAGGTCTCACTATTTCCACAAAAACAACAAGTTTTGGTCGGAGAACAATAAAACATCCGAAATCATCGGATAGCTTTTCATCCAAGCTAGTCAGTTCAACTTTACGATATAAGTCACAAAATGTCCACACTTCGAGAATCAACTATTGCGGGTCTCAACACTTTCTTCGATTCCCTCCCTAAGACCAACCCTTCTCATTCACTTTATGACCGAAGCAAGCACTGGGCGGCCATTTCTTGGTTTAGGCGAGATTTATGCAGTTGATCTCTCGAATCAAAAGTACTCCGTGCAGTACATTGTTTAGGGTTTAGATTCATTTCTCATCCACACACACCCAAAATTACCAAAATCAGCAGAAACGGTTTTCACCCTCAAACACCTGGTTAGAATATGACTTTATTAAAGGTGGGGAGGGTATGAGCCAAATTGGACTCTTTTTAGGCCGTTGATTAGTTTTAGCTATAAAATTATATCTTGGCCATGCTAGGATTTATCCATGGGTTTCCAGGATCCTAATACATCATACAGGGATTTGTTATGGCGTAGGCCATGAACAAAGAGTGTGGTAGCACGCGGCTATACTGTTATGGCACATTGGCATATTGCTGCCGCGGAATGGCATGGCCTGTCAATTGACATACTGGCGCAATTTTTCCGGTTGGCTAGCCAACTGGCATGGCGCCTGTGATGATCATCAAGCGCGGTTTGGGATGGTTTGTAGGCAATCCCAACACTTTGGCGCAGACTGCAGCAACGGTGTTGGCACGTTGCTTGCGGTGGCATGGTGATGCCTATTTGGGCGCGTTGGGAAGCAGCTAAACTTAATAAATCAAGTGGCCAAATCGCACGGCCGTGATTGTTTTTTGGAGACTGGCTTGGGCCGTCTAGATTAGTTTCCTAATGGAATTAGGCGCATCGACCAACCAACTTCCAACTTTATGAAAAGTGTGTGTGGCGGGCTTTGAGCGATCTGATTGGTTGATGGGAGAGAGGGAGGCAAGAAAAACATGGAGCGTGGCAGCCATTACAGGCGTCTATTGGAAGCGGATTATTGACCGGCTATGTGGCGTGGCCGCGCCTCTTTTGCCATTGCTCTTATTTGCCATAATTCCTCTTTTGTTTCTTGTTTTCTGGTAGGACTTTTCTCCTACTAGCTCCATGGCTTTCCTAGTTTACCTAGGTTTGGCCTCGACCAATAGGGTTGAGATATTTGCACAAGGCAAAAAAAAAGACCTAATTTTTGCAAACTAATTAGGCTGAAAACTTGAATCTTGTGAGTTATCACAAAATTGAACAAATTTAACAAATTCAGTGTGTTGACACGAAATTCTTTTATTCTCAGAGAGCAGTTAGCGTGTCTTCTGATTGAGCATTTTCATGCAGACCTTAATTTTGATACTTCAGGAAATTCGTGCTACTCAGCTGCGAGTGAACACTAATTGTCATGTCATACCAATACTAAGGGTTCAGCTGGGGAACATAGCATAGTAAAATACTCAATAAACCATGCAGTGATGAGTAATGCAGGCGAGAGTTTTACATAATGTTTGGGATTGTTGCTACATGCACCATTCTGAATAAATATATTGAGTTTCTCAATACATGTGTGAAGAGAGATGCCGGGCACTCACTACGTTTAAATGGCTCAGTCCTTTTGCAGACGGCGCATTAAACACAGGGTTTTACAATTTTAGCCCTGAACTAAAAACCACCATCAACATAGTTGTACACCAACATTCGTGGGTTGCCGACAAGACATTGCATGGAAGTTGTCATGGGAGTTTCTTTGTGGCAGTAACACGAAGTGACACCAACTATTGACTTGGCATATGCATTTGAAGAATTTTTTGAAGATGAATTTATTTGCGGACTGGCTAGTGATACCAATGTATAATTCAAGATCAAGCTATATTACTAGTGGTAGTTTCAAATTTCTCTCTTCAATTTGTCATTTTATATGTAAACTCGAGGCGAGTTTCGTCGTAATGGGGGAGCCTGATACGGGACGTATCTTTGGTTGGACAAGTATATTCCAAAATTTACTGATATCTTGGATATATCTCAATTCTAGTATCTTATTTGTTAGGATATTCATTGGTTTGGTATTTTATTAATTAGGATAATTAGTTTCTTTATTATATTTATCTTTTTTTATAAGAATAATATATTCTCTAGGCTAATTTAGGAACGTTCTAGATTTCTAGGTTTAATGTTTGAGGCTATAAATAGCCATCTCATTTATCATTGTAATCATTTATGACTCATTATTATTATTGATTTATGAAACTATTAAGTTTGTTTGGTTAAACACCATTGCTATTGTCTTTTAACTCTTGGATTAGAGTCTTTGCTCCTGGATTGGAGTGTTATATCATCACCTTAAAGAGTGGATTCTCCTTGTCATCATAGCGCTTCCGCTTGTGCCATATCAGAAGGAAAGAAAAGCTTAAGGAGATTGCATTCGCCAAATGATTTAGGTACCACGGGATTTATTATAAGTTTGAGTGACTGAGACCATTAGCGCATGTAGATTTAGAGCTCGGACATGACACTTTGACTTGGTTCAATCATTGTAACAGTAGTTTGCAAGCTCAGGAATGATAGTTAATTTCGTTGAAGCTCGAGGTTCAGCATCTGTGTACAACCTAACTTTAACTTCAGATAAACTCATAAATAAACTTAAACATTCATATAAGAGATGGTGATCTTCCCATATACATTCTCAAGCGATTCATTGCACTGACTTTCATGATAGTTTTGTTATCACCTTCCAAAAATTACATTACATAAACCTTTGTTTGTAATCCATTGAGCCACCATGAGTAATAATAAGGCTTTAGCCTGATCTACATCCCTTGCCCTCTTTGTCCAGGCCATGGCTGCTACGAACTCGCTTAAATGATTACGAAACACAATAGGGAACACCAACAAAGTTAGTATTAGGAATCAAAGAAGCATCAAAATTAACTTTCAACCATGCAATTGGAAGAGGATTCCAATGAAGCTTAAAACTTATACGAGATATAAATCTATGTGTAGGAGAATGACTAGAACTAGCATGGCAGAACTAGCATGGCAGAACTTGTAAATCTACTAAATAATAGTCTTAGAAGACTGAATTTTGTGATCAAATTTTTTTTAAACATTTGATCTTCCAAATGTGCCACATTGTTATCACTGCCAAATTCAAAAGCTCTTTGCTAGCAGTTGAAACTAGTTTATCCTTCTCTAACCAAGATTGTATACACTCCTAAATGTTTTCAAAATTAGATCTGCCTGTAGAATGGTAGAAACACCAAACCATATGACCTGCGTAACATGGGATTGAATCAAAAGATGAGTTGTTCAAGACTATTTGCACACATGACACATTGAGGATGATTCACTCTAGCTATTCTTTGCAATCTAACAGCAACTGGTAAAATGTCTTTGGAAATTTTCCATATGAACATTTGACATTTATAAGGAACCCTTAGGTGCCATATCATCAGCGCCACATTTGTTTTTGTTGTTCAGTAACTTCTTGTTGAGAATGATGCATCAAAATCGCCTTATACGTCGAAATTTTGTAAACTTCCCATTTCTCGGTAAGAGACTATGAAGTATATATACGTGACTCGTTGTTGAGGACTTCAGATATTTTCAATTTGAAGAAGCTAATCATTAAAACAAATTTGTTGCAATTTATCAGTTATCCAAATTATATTATCATGATCAATATAATCTGCCACTTTGACATCATAGTTTCTAAAGTTTAGCACTGAACACTGGTAATCTTAATATCTTTAAACTAGTTACCACTGAAGATTTATTTGTGATCCATCTCTTATTTCCCATATGTGGAATATCCTAATCAATTGCAGACCCCGTTGTATACCATTCCAAATCCAGGTACCATGTTTCTTAACCATCCCATAAATAATATCTGAAGTACCTAGCCTGCTATAGTTGAACCCGTTTATCTTCCCTTTCATGAAACATTATACAAGCAAGTTTTGTGAGAAGAGCATCATTAAAATGTCTCATATTTTTGAAACATAGACCTCTCAATCGTTTCGGTTTATTTAGCTACTTCCATCCAACGATATAGCAACCCTTTGTTGTATCCTTATTTCACCAATAATTCCTTTGCAAGGATTCCATTTTCTTAATTGTTTTTTTCGGTAGATGCATACAACTCATTTGATATTGAGCCATTAAACTCATCCTTTGCTTGAATAAAGTACTTGGCCCCCTTTGATTAACCAACTTTTCTTGCCATGTTTGAAGTCTGAAACCCTTTTTATCCAATGCCTCATGATGTAGTTTTGAAGTTGTTTTTAAAGTGGTAAGAAAGATGTCGTTCTCTCGAACTTGTGAAGGATTTTTTAGACTTAAATTCAAAACAAAAATAGAAAACTCACTAAAAATTATAGCAAACTCTGACAAAGATGTTACCAATATTAAAAGAACACTAAGGCTAAGATTCCACTATTTTCCAATTTCAAAGTGATTTAATCCAATATTTATATTCATGCAATTTTCTCATCCAAGTTGATTCTAAACTATTGCAACAAGTAGATTCTCAAAATAACAAGTGTAAATCCGAAGCATAGAACATCAAAAACCTAGGTCCAAGTATGCTCTATCCAAAGAAATCACAATTGTTTAACAAAAATCATTCAAACAATTATCGATCAAGGAAAAATAATCATAAAAATAATTGCAATAAATAGATAAATAAGAATATACCACTTCTTGTTGGAAAAATAGCTTTCTCTATCGCCTCAGCAATGGGGTTTAGCTCCTCATATTAATCATGTCTCAAAATATGTGTTTATTGCTCAAAAGTTGATTAAAGAGTGAAAAGTATAACACAATTTATTTGCGGCGGTGTATCGGCTACAAAGCAATTTACATTACAATTGAGCTTATTCAAGACTGTTTTAAACATTGTTGGTAAGCGATACTTAAGTTCTCATTGTTGAATAGCGATAGTTCTGCATTGATTCCTTGTGCGTTATGTTCTTCGTGT
>JAJJWW010006750.1:0-50942 GCA_023531295.1 Papaver armeniacum
CTTTGATCCAGTAAGGTCACGGTCAACAATTTTAAGATTTCATAAAAATTGAAGCCTGACTTGAGTCAGCAAGATTTGACTAACTCTTATTTTGCAAATTGAAGCTCTAAAAATTCTAGGTTTAACTCCTGTTTTCCCTTTTCTCCCTCTCTTTCTTCTTCTTCTTCTCGTTCCAGTGGTGGAAATTGAAAATGTTTCGATCAATGTGGTGTAGAGTGGGAGCAAATCTCAAAAGAACAACAACCACCACCTTCAATGGACAACCATTTTCATCATCAGCAGCAGCAACTCGGTATTTCCTCTATAAATTACAGAATCCAAATGTTGTTTCTGGTACTAGGGTTAGTTCAATGTTCTTCTGTTCCTTGTCTACTATTACTAATAATGTCAGTTCATCATCTTCTGCTTCTGATTCTTCATTTCTAGTTAATTATTTGATTAATTCATGTGGATTATCTGAGAATGAAGCTATTTATGTTTCTAAACAAATCAAATTGAAAGCCACAACACAACCAGATTCAGTTTTAAAATTACTTGAAAACTATGGTTTCACTAAATCCCATATTTCAAAACTCATCACTAAGCTTCCATCAGTTCTCTTATCTGATCCTCTTAAAACCCTAAAACCCAAATTGGATTTCTTCAATTCTAAAGGGCTACATGGAATTGCCCTTGCAAACTTCATCTCAAGGAACTCATCTGTCCTGAGATGGAGTTTAAATTCCAGTATAATCCCTTCATTTGATATCCTTAAGAGCATTCTTAATAAAGACACAAATGTCGTTGCAACTCTTAAAAAATCTTCTTGGATTCTCTACCCAACTGGGGCGGAAGCGTTGATGGTCAACCTAGATCTTTTGAGATATGAAGGTGTCTCTCAATCTAACATTTCCAAGTTTGTAATTGCACAACCTAGAGCATTTATAGGAGATGCTGATAAATTTAAAACGATCGTGGAAAAGGTTAAAGAAATGGGTTTCGATCCTTTACTTACAACATTTGTTGTAGCTATACGGGGATTGGCAGGAATGAGTGAAGCCACTTGGAAAACTAAAGTGGATGTTTATAAGAGATGGGGTTGGTCTGCAGATCAAATTCAAACAGCATTTAGGAAAAGTCCCTATTGTATGATGTGTTCCGAGAAGAAGATTATGGCAGTTATGGATTTCCTTGTGAATGAAATGGGTTATGATTCTTCCAGTATTGCTGAAACCCCAGTGATTTTCAATAATAGCTTGAAGGAGAGGATTATCCCTAGGTGCTCTGTTATTAGAATTTTAGTCTCAAAGGGTCTGATTGAGGAAGAAATTTCTCTGTCTGTGCTTTCGGTAATGACAGATAAGTCATTTTCGGACAAATATGTGAAACCGTATGAGCAAGAAGCTCCTGCATTAATGAAGATATTCCCAGGGCAGCTGAGTTACCAAGAGCTACTTGTGAAATGAAGGATTCAAAGAGATGAATGTGCGTTACTGGTATGTAGTCTTTCCCCTTTTTGTTTACTTGTTGCCTTTCTAACGTGTTAGCTCTATAATTGTTTATTACTTTGGAAATGAAAATTTTGTCACTTCTCATGTATGAACAACCTGGAGAATATATGTCATGGAGTAGTTGTTGTTTGCTTAATCTTCACTAAGTCAATGTAGAACAACTTGATGCCCAATCTGCACCCAATGTAGAGTTTAATACCCCCCCTTCTTAGTTTTTTGTCTGTTTGGTCTAAATTTAGCCACTTTTGTTTGATTGTTCATCTGGGGGTTGTCTAATTTTTGTGTGTTTTTGGTGCACAATGTGATGGTAGATAAATGTCGTTTGATTAGGGTTGTTAGCTTAAGAATATCTTGTTTACATGGACAAGCCTGAGATGTTTCTGTTTTTTAAATCGAAGTACCTGATTGCGTGAAGTAGTTAAGCTAGCCTCCATTATGTATCTAGGGAGGATAGCAGGATTCTGCCAACTATTTACAGTAGGATTTGAATTGTAGTCCTCTCCTACCTTGAGCTTTCTTATCAGACCACTAAGATTTTGACCCCTTTACATTTATGTCCTCTTCGTTCTGTTACAAATTTAGCTAACTTTGCAGTAGCCATATCAGTGATTCTGCTTCCGTTTCTCAAGCTAGCAATTTCCCGTATTAGTGATTCTGCTCACATTGTTCAAGCTAGCAATGTTAGAATTACAGTTAAGATTGTGGTCATCAGTTTGTTCAAAAAATTAGCACTAAATACAACCCAACATGTTTCTTTTGAATTTATTATGTAAAGAAATATCTGACGTTCAATTAGAACGCTTAAGTGTCTATAGTAATGAAGTATTGTACAGAATTATTTGCTTTGTGAAATGCAACAATAACAAACAATTAAGCTTTAGTTTTTGGGGAAAATGTCACGAATCAGCAAAATAGACACTCATTTTACAACTATCAATCTTTTCCCCTGTGCTATACTTTTTTTAGCAGAGATACATGTTGCATTCATTTTCAAGGTGTATCATGCTAGGTTGTTGTTAGTGTCAGTGATATTATAATCTGCTCTGAAGTTTTCTGCTTCTGCTGCTTTTGGAGTTTTCATATTTGAAAGTTGTTTGGTTTCGTTATCCATCCCTTTTGAGTAGTTTGGATATGTAGTATTTGAATAAAGATGTTCCTTTGAGACAGATTTCTTTTGTTATCTGCAACGAACTGTTAATGTCTGATTAATTGATAATGCCTCCATAGAGTTATGACTTCCAGACTTCATTGTTTTTATTGGCGGCAGCTTAGTTGTTTGGGGTTATAATTGTATTATCTTTCATGTTGATGATATATTTGTATCCTTCTCGTTTGCTTAGACAATGTCGACTTGGGAACAGCTTGTGGACGATATTACCGTGTTTCATGCCCATGTATCATTGATCCAGGGGAGACAGAAATATCATTTTTCTTCAATTCCACATGTTTAGTGTATCTTCTTCTTTTGCCTGACACTTCTTTGCGGGGGTTTTCCCCCAGGTGATTCTTATATCATACTAAAACCTTCCTGGTGACCAGTAAGCGAAGAAAGCTAGTCGATCCAATCACAAGATTCAGAATTTACCTCATCTGGTCTTTTTCTATTTAGTTTGAGTTGACAAATTACAGCGAAATTGAATCAGGCTATTTCAAATTTGTAAGTCTGTACGAGACCATTTGTGTTTTTTTCTTTCTACATCTCAACCTAGAAGTTTCCACAACATTGCCTGCTGCCACTGCTCTAAATATGTGATTGTCATTTCTCTTGCAATTGGTACTTTTGCCAAAATTGTTGCTGGTAAAATTCAACTGCTACCCAACATCAGTGGTTGCTTATAAATTGTCTCAATGTCAGTGAGGTTTGATTCAGCACCACTTTGGTTAACAATTCTGCCAATTGACCTCTAAGAAATCAACAAACTGATTTTACAACGCGAGTAGTATTTTTTTTGTATATTGTTTATTTCGTGGCAATTGAACAAATCCGACCTTAGCTCAGTTGGTAGAGCGGAGGACTGTAGTTGTAGCAGATAATCCTTAGGTCACTGGTTCGAATCCGGTAGGTCGGATTCCTTTTTTCTTTGTTTTTTTGTAGGTTGTCTCAAAATATGAATCATTTTATTTTGTCCATCATTCTCATTCGTTTCTATCTCATCAGTTTCATTGTTCATTAATGCAATAGAAAAGATAAGCATTTAAATTCGTTCATTAATCACATAAAGAGAAGCTCTAAGCAAATCATAATTCTGTTAAGTGCTTGTTATTTAATTCGGCTATGGAAACTGACATCTTTCATGGTTGCAGTTTGTCAACTCTAATTTGTAATTGCGATGTTGTGGTTCACACTTCCTTGTAATTTTGTTTTCTTCTTTGTCACTATTTTTGTGACTTAAGACTCTTTTAATATATTTTGCCCTTTACAGTTAAAAAAAAAAAAAAAAAAAAAAAAAACAATTCACAATTGTCTAGATTTGATGTTAACGCTAAGCGATGTAATTTCTTTTTTCATAGACTAGGGATTGTGATTGAGGAAGGGGTTGGTCTTTCACTTGTTGCTCGGATTCCAACTAGTTTCATTCAGTCCTCGGGTTGATGATGAGTTTGACATTTGAAATTTACTAAATGAAAGTACCAATTTTTTATGTTTTATTCGTTCATTAATTGGAGATTCACCAAGAATCTTAATAAATGGAAAAAATCAATTTCAGAAAATCTTATTACTATATGCTACCTCTTTAAAGGATTTACCATTATTGCTTGTAAACTAATGGACAAACTTGAGCCAAATTTGGTCTATAAATCGTCAGTAAAAAGATCACGACAACAAAGCCTTTTCCAAAAGAAAAAGATGAGTCAATCATTCTTCTCATTTCTTCAAATTTTCATTGTTTTTCTTGTTCTCAACTCCTTCCATGGTGTAAATGCTGATCTAATCAGTGATGTGTGCAAGGAGGCAGCAAAACAACCCGAACTTTCCACGTATGATTTTTGTGTTGCATCTTTTGCATCAAACCCTGCAAGTAAACAAGCTGATCTCTTGGAACTCGGAGTAATATCAATGCAAACATGTCAACAATACGCAAGATCTACTAATTCTTATACTGCGAAAATTCTGAAAGATGGAAAAGAAAAACCAGCAGCAATGACCATGTATCTAAAGCAATGTTTAGATTTGTATTCAGAATCTGTTGATGATGTTCAAGATGCTATTTCAAATTTTAAAGTACACGCTTATGGTGGTGCTAATATGTGTATGGGTTATGCCCTAGATAATGCGGGTATTTGTGAAGATGGGTTTACTGAAGGTCCTGATAAGTTGGTTTCTCCATTGACTAAACAAAATGATGATCTCACAGGACTTGCTCATATTTCTCTTGTCATTACTAATATGGTTTAATAAATTTGTTTCAAAGTTTTGGTTTCTTAATAATTTTGACCCTCCGGGATCACCTTTTTCGTCACTTGAAAAGGAGGGGTATTTAATTAATGTTGTCGACAATTATTCCCTTGGTGAAATTCTACAATACAAAAGAGAATCGTGCAGCAGTCATGAAAAAACTCTTCGAAAATGAATAGAATCCAAAATCTTATTACCTGTTTAATACCATTCCGTATATAATAGTATATTCACCTCTTTACAAAATCAATAGCATCTTGTAATTAATGGAGAAACTTTAGCAAAAAGTTTGGTCTATAATCGTTAATTAGGGTCACGATCGACCACAAAGATTACTGAAAAGCTTTTTCCCAAAGAAAGAAATACCTAAAAGTCCAAAGAAAAAGATGAGTCCATCATTCTTCTCATTGTTTTCAATTTTTCTTGTTGTTCTCAACTCCTTTCATGGCGTATATGGTGATTTAATTAGTCATGTATGTAAGGAGGCATCAACCTATCCCGAACTTACGACGTATCGTTTTTGTGTTGCATCTCTTTTAGCAAACCCTGCAAGTACACATGCTGGTCTCTTGGATCTTGGAGTAATATCATTACAAACATGTCTACATTATGCAACATCTACTCATTCTTATATTGCTAAAATTTTGCAAGATAGAAAAGAAGAACCAACAGCAAAGATTATGTATCTAAAGGAGTGTTTAGTGCTGTATTCGGATGCTATTGGTAAAGTTCAAGAAGCTATTGCAAATTTCAAAATACAAGCTTATGAGGGTGCTATTTTAGATATGACTGATGCCAAAACTGATGTATATACTTGTGAAGATGGGTTTACTGAAGGTCATCCAAAGTTGGTTTCTCTATTGAGCAAACAAGCTGGTTATTTCAGGGGGCTTAGTCATATTTCACTTGTCATTACTGATATGGTTATATAAATTTGTTTCAAATTCTATAAATTCAAAGTTTTGGTTTAATATATCATAAAATTTCTGGTTTCTTTATATAACATTATATTCATGAAAAGATTCTTATAATAATATATTGTAATTCTCGATTTATTTCCCAACAACCTTTCAGAAAAAGAAAATATTTCCTACAATCCAATATTCTTCGAGGTTTCGTCGACTAATTAGGCAGGGATATGGACAACATAATCTTTATTGTGCGAGTTTTTTAAAACCACCTACACTCGCACCAACTGGACAGGGCTTCACATGAAGCTATGAATTTATTACCATGAGCACTCCAGCATTTCTCTTGGCAATCCTCTCCGATTATACAGGGTGCTGCCTAACTTTCACCGCAAATACGCCCTTCAACTTGACTCAGCATGGTTCCGCAACCTGGGCATTAATTTCAAAAGAAATGAATCTTTCTCTTTAAGAATATCACTCGACTCGGCATGTTTCCACAACATGTGCGTTAGTTTCCATAAGAAATGAATTTTTCGTGTTAAGAAAAATATAGATTTAAGCAGGGACGGAGCCAAGATTTTTTCTTGAGAAGGGCTAGAATCCCATTGGTTGGCAAGGCGACCGAAGGTCGCGGCAAATTTTTAGTACATATCACAGAACTAGTAGACAACAATGGGTCACCTATAGATTAATAGATTGCTAGACAATAAAACACTAAAATGAGCGACGTTAATAGCAATAAGGTGATAAATTTATAATTTTGGAAAAAAAAATGGGAAATAAATACGTTGAGAGGAAGAAAGCATTTTTCTTTACGAAGATTTTGTCTTATACTCTTATATATAAAGACTGGAATTTTCATTGGTTAATAGTGGGCTAAACCGAAAATCCACAAAATTTTATCAACAAGAACATGTCAAAAAATAGGGACGGGCTATAGCCTCACTTAGCCCCTTATTAGGCCTGTCCCTGTATTGAAGAAAGTAACTCCATTGCATAGACGATATTGTTTCACCACTTATCTATAATTATTGATTAAAAAGTTTGAGACTTCATCCAGTGCAAATTTGTGCACCCCTAAATACCGGGTGCCCATTGCCACTCACCATATTTATTCGTATTATTTTACCCGGTTTCTGGTTTCACTTTTTATTTTTCTAATTTTAAAATTAACTTGAAACTGATCAAACTAAAACTAAAAACAAAACCATAATTTCCCACTTTTTTCTTTTCTCTTCTCGTTCGTTATCTTCCTAACAATAAGCTTGTTAACTCTAAAATAAACCCAATAAATTCATCAAAATTAATGTCTCGATAGTTTAACCTAATGAGTGTGATGTAAGATTTAATTTTATTGATACTTAAATAGGATCACTGAACTTCATGATAAGCACATAATGAAACATATAAGAGTAGTTTATACTTTTAATACCCGGTAGTGGGAATCCGTCATAATTATGTTACCAATAATCTTACTGTAGCCGTAATACCTTATTCTTCACCTCTTACCTTATGAATAGTAAAATTCTCGAACCCAATATAGATTGTGTTCCTTTTATAGGTAGAAGGAGGACCAAGTTCCCGTGGTTTAGTATTGACATTAAATCTCGTAGTCCATTAAAGAAGAGATATTAGGAGTAATAATCCATAAGGAAACAAGATATAAGTATAACAATAATCTAGATTACCAAGATTATTACATGGACCCAAGGGAATATTTCTAGTCATAAAGAAATATTCTTACATTCTCCCACTAGTCCACGTGATAATCTATTTAATGTTAATCATAGAAAACATAAGTGCGCATAATTGCTAAACAAAATATAATGGTAGAATATAATCCTTAATCAAGCAAACTACTCATGCAAGTCATGTCGATTGCATATTGTCCTGTTATCAACCTGTTCCCTTCCATGTACCACAATACAAATAACTTACTTAACTAGGCCTTAAATTGGGATATCATAATGGTCCAGTGATGTCCTCAAAAAAAAAAAAAAAAAAAAAAGACAGAGAGACAATTTTCGTTAACATTCATCCGTTCACATAAGAGTATACTAAACATGGATACATAAATTAATTCAGAATTATGTTAATAAGAGCTCACTAATAAATAAGCACATAAACTAGCTGAATTCAATAATAAGTCACTCCCCCATGCCCAAGATTTCAATCTTTTCTTAAGAAGTCTTAAAAGCTAACTGTTCATCACGTGCATTTGCGTTTACAATTGTGCTTAAACAATAAATGAATAACTATTGTTTCAGAATTTCCTTGATTCACTTATAAATACTCAAGGTTCATGGTTTTTCTTCCTTTTGTATCATGTCGTTCTATAATATATGCTGCAAAGCTAAGACCATAAATTTCAGTAATGTAGATGCAAACCATAAGTCTCCGATTCTCGCAAATATATATAAATATTAAAACTTAATTTTCGGACTAGTATGAATGGATTCTTCCTTTGTTGAATCGCATATCCAAAGTATTTCCAAGTTTCTACTTTGGAAACCTAGGGTATATATGGAAAATGCTGATAAGTTTAAAAAGATTGTGGAAAATGTTAGATTAAGGAATGGGTTTTGATGTTTTGCATACAACTTTCCTTAATGTTTTAACAAAACTAGTCAAAAAAACCAAGGTGACCAAACTTGAGTACAAAAAATCCAGCCATATTATTTTTAATAAATGAAAACCATTTGATTAAAAAGTGGCACAAAAACCCCAGGTCAAATAATAATGAGTAAATTTAGTTTTGTTATTTTTAAAAAAGCCAAACATACCCTTTTACCTTCTCTTCTTCTTCTTCTCTCATTTCTTTTTCTTCTTTCTTCTTTCTTCGTCTCCTTCTGCACCCCAATCACCACCAAGCGGCAACAATAGATCTCCACGAACACCAAAGAACAACACCTCCGTCACCACAAGCAGCAACACCTATGGTGATTTCTTCGATCAATTAGGGATTTCGATTAGTTTTTTTTAGGGATTTCATTTAATAACAACAGTAGCACCAGTTAGGGATTTCATCGATATCGTTTTTCTTTCTCTTTTCTTTCTCGTTCACCACCAATTCTCTGTGGTGATTGAAGTAACGGTAGCATCAATTACGGATTTCGTCGAAGTTTTTTTTAGGGTTCTGTTAATTCTCTGAAGTTTTAATTGGGGTTTGAAATCCTGTTTTTTCTCAATTAGTTGAGGGGGTTTTCATCGATTATACAAAGGGTTTTGTTTTCTGTAGTTTCAATTGGTGTTTTGTGGCTTTGAATTTGATCTTGTGAATTTGAGGCGGTGGGGTTTCGTCGAGTGAAAGAACTGAGGTTGTTAGTCTTCATCTCTGAAGAGCTGCATATTTCATTGTCATTCTTGTGTGTTGGCTTATTTGGAGCATGAGTGTTTGTTGTATCTGAATTGGGGTTTTCTTTGTGCATCTTTGGAGCATCAGATTTTGGCTTCTACGATCGGCTGTTGCAGGAGGTGTTTCATCTAGTGTTGGTGAAATGACAATATGTGGAAAAATGACGAAACCTAATTAGGTTTCATCTAGTTTTAGTGAAACCAATTTTGGTTTCATCATTTTTTTCTTTTTGGTTTCATCATTGTTTTCTTATTTTGTTGAATATTGATCAATGAAATTCATTTATGGTTTCATCTAGTTTTGGTGAAATGATTTTTGCCTAGTTTATTTTGGTTTGGTTTCATCATTGAAGCTGTGTTGGTGAAATGACAATATGTGAAAACATGATGAAACCTAATTAGGTTTCATCTAGTTTTGGTTTCATCATTTTTTTCTGTTTAGTTTTATTATTTTTTTCCTGTTTGTTTTCATCATTTTTTGCAGTTTGGCTTTCTCATTTTTTTCTTATTTTGTTGAATATTGATCAATGAAATTCATTTTTTGTGGCGGTGGTGGTCGGCGATAATGGTGGTGTTGTTGTTGGTGGTGGTCGGCGACAGTGGTGGTCTGTGGTGGTGGTCGGCGGTGGCGCGGTGGTGGTTTTCGGGGATGGTGGTGGTGGCGCTGTGTTGGTTGGCGGTGGCGGTGAGGTGGTAGTTTGTCGGCGGCGGCGGTGGTGGTGGTTGATGGCGCTGTGTTGGTTGGCGGTGGTGGTGGTGGCGAGGTGGTAGTTGTCGGCGGCAATGGTTGGCGGCGACGGTGGTTGGCGACGGTGGTTAGTGGTGGCGGCACAGTGATGGTTCTGCTGGTGGTGTTATTTTGCGGTGGTGATAATATAATAGAAATTAATGGTGGGGTTGATTTTTATTTTTGTTGGGGTGATTTAAATTTAAAGGTGGGGTTGTTTTTATTTTTGTTGGGATGATTTAAACTAGAAGGCTAATATAGACAGTTTATGTTAAATGAGGTTTTTGTGAACAATTTGTTTTGTTGGAGTTTTTGTATATAGGTAGTGACACCTTTGGAGTTATAATTCGCGGACCGATGTTTTAAAGGCATTGACAACAATGGGTGAAGCAACTTGGAAATCAAAAACCAATGTTAACAAGGGATGACGTTTGTCTGAAAAACAATTTCTGTCCGACTTTAAGAAAAGTCCTCGTTGTATGATGGCTTCGAGAAGAAGACTTACAATTAATTATGATTTCCTTGTGACTGAAACGGGTTATGATTTATTAGCTATCGGGAAAAGCCCACGGATTTCATTGCTCCACGGAAGGGTTTAGGTTAGTCATGAGGTACGACTTGTTTTTAAAAAATTTGATGTATAAGACAAATAATTTGTCAATGCATATGGACATTTTGATGTGCAACCTTTAATAATGCACACATACTCGTCTAGATCCTCATGTTCAACTTGATCATTTATTTGATTTGGGTCCTTCACCTTGGTTTGAATTTAAATTATTAGGTAAAGTGCCGGATGTTGTAGGTGATTCAATATTTTGTGATATTTTCGGTCACACTCGAGCCAATCGTTGTATTTGAGAATTTTTTAGAGTTTATAGAGTGTGTCCAATACAGGTGTTAGTTGTCTGTTGGGAATTATTCAAAGACAATTCATATTGGTTGTTGGGAATATTTGTCTCCACAAAAAACTGCTATCAAAATTTGACGTCCTCAGTTACGCTTGTGGAATTTTTTTTTTTTTTTTTTTTTTTTTGACGAAAAAAGGGGAAATTATATTAAAAAGTAAGATGTCACAAAGGAGTGACGTTATACAAAGAAAAAAAATAATTAATCAACAATTGCCAATCACAGCATCCCAGTTTCAAATTAGGGTACTCAAAGAGTAGCCATCAAAAATCTTAATAGGCACTGCCCAATTAAAAAGAGTGCTCTTTACATAATTACAAGCCTCTAACCCGGTGCATACGCACCGGGTAATGTGTAGAGGGTGCCTAAAATTTGCATTAACTAACCCTACATTATTAGTTTGAACAACAACCTTATATATTCTTCGAGTGTGCATCTTTATTTAGTATTCCTACCTACTACGTATCCTTTAAAGACAATTATTTTTTATATTTGTGATGTAGGAGCAGGAACAACAGAATATGTGCATGAGAAGCCCTCGTTTCTGAAAACCTTGAGAAAAAATTCACACACACACAAAAAAACAGTTCATAAAAAACAAAAAAAAATTCACATGAAAATGTTGGTACGCACCGTGGCCGTTAAATTAGCAACGTACGATGATATATGTTAAATAAAACTGTTACTCCTCTAAATACGAAGGGGAAAAAACTTAATAGAAACCGTTGACCCAAATAACGTGTTTCAAAAGACATCTCTAAATATCCGAATGGTGCTTACATGAAAAAATCTTTCAGAAGGTACTCTTAGATGATTTGGTAACCTGCAACAATAAGATGTTTAACGTTGTAAGGATTCACATGAGTTAGATTAAAATTCAAACAATAAGATACTAAATATTTTTTCCACAAAGAAATACATGCCACAAAGAAATGCTTTTTTTTTTTTTTGTGTGATGATACTCGCTATAAAATTTGAAGTAAAATTATGCTTTACTACTTCGATCGTAACAAAACCTCTTAACATCCAAAATTACTCATGAATGAAGTTCTTTTTTTTTTGATCGGTAAATTAAATTTACCATGAATGAAGTTCTAACAGCATCATTTCATTGCAAACTACATTTATTAATGAAAAATGGGGGTTTTAACTTCTAACACAATTCGTGAAGCAGTAAAGGTTTGCCTATTTCAAGGTACACTTCCATATCTGATTTTGAGAGTATCCAGATATAAGCTCTCGCAAATATAGCTCATCATGTTGGAAGTGCCAATTCTATTGAAGTGCTTTGTATCTTAGGATAATTATGTATGTAATCAAGACTCGCATCCATAAAACCTTGAGGCGTTTAAGGATCTTATTTGCTTGAAATGATTCAAACGTTATTGTAAAAGCACTCCTGATCAACGGGATGTGATAAAATTTTCCGATGCCACTTAAATGATGGCTCACAAACATATGACAGGGGTGCGATTTGGGATTCTCTCTGCCATACTTTGAAAGAAATTTTAAGGCTTCAAAAGAGCTGGTGCATAAGATACAAAATGTCAATCTTTTTCTTATACCACCCATTTCTCCATTCCATCACTTAATCTTGATTCTTATGACAAAACAACCCATTGAAGTATTTTCTTCTCAAGTCAATCAATAATGAAAGCATGAAGAACCTAATTCGCTACTCTAAAGCCAACTGGGCAAAACATAAAAACTCTTCCTCCATATCTAGTGTTAGAGACCAGGTTAAACCATGGTCAGATATTTTGACTAAGAGCAGTTTTTTTTTAACCCAAAATCATTTGGTGCCTTGCCTTAATTATATTTGTGAGGATTAACTTGCAATTATTGTTGCATATACTTAGAAGTTAGATTATAAATCCAACAATAAGATGTTAAATATTTCCTTCGACAAAGACATTTGAACATACAATCTTAGGCGCATATGAAACTTGAAATGCTTTGGGTTTCTTAGGGGTGATACTTGCTACAAATATTGAAGGAAATTATGGTTTACTTCTTGATATGTAACAAAAATTATTAACGCAATAAATTCCCGTGAAATTGTAACAGCGTAATTTCGTTGCAAACTTCTTTCACTGAGATGATATGTCAAACTTCTTTCACCGATGATATTGCTTCATTTTAAAAAAATCCATGGTGCAATAAATCTTCTCCTATTTCAAGATACGTCGAAGGCTTTGAGAGAGTGATCCATACATATGCTCTCTCGTAATATAATTCGCGCTAGAAATAAGTTTTGCTTAAACTTAATTGGTTGGATTTTACCTTTACGATAAGATGAAGAAGAAGAGTTTGTTGCAAGGTTTCAATTTGATTGAAGTACTTGAGTATTTTTCCGCCATGATTATTTATGCAACTGAAGAGACGCGTCCCTACCTGAAGGGTGCTTCGGAAGGAATCATATCTTCTCATTTGGCAAATATCATCGTTTATGGACATGTCTTTTCACAAATATGTAATAACTAGTGGCCATCAGACGTCTGTTAGGTATTGTTGTTTACTTGGGTCCTTTAATGGAGAGAAAACATAAGATTTAATTTGGTGACGCCACGTTAACAACTTATAAGAATGAGTTAACATATATGAGATTTAATTTGTTGATTACTTGGCCATCATACATTCTATGAGAATGAGTTAACATCCTACGGCCAACACACTTAGTTTGATCAACCAACACGCTTAGTTTGATCCACCAAATGACCAAAAGATGACGTCTTTTCGTAGGTTGTCATTTTTATTTATTTGCTTGCATTATCTCAATTTAGTTTTTCACGTGGCACTGAACTTTTCCAATGATATGAGGGGGAATTTGATTGCATCTATTGAACATTTGTAAGTTTTGGTTGTAGGCATATACCTTTCTTAAGTGATCGTTGGAGACCTGGAGTTGCCTAATGTGTTCTTTAAAACTTAAGTGATTGCTGGGGTTGCCTACTGGATTGTATCATATAGGAGTAGCCAATCAAATAGCGGTGACAGGGATAGTAAGTGCTTAGGTGGCTTCACCAAAATCCAGAATGATTATGGGGTCACCATGTGGCGACTTGGGGGTCTCTTATTATAAAGAAAGATAAGTTGATTAATATTTCTTCTTCTATTCTCGTAAAGCCTTGCATTTCTTTCGTGCCAGATTATCCACCAAATGCCAAAAGGAATAAGAACCCACAACTCGTTCTTCATATTCATACTCTTCTTGATTGGCAATTCCCAAAAAGTAGATTTAACATTATAAGCAAAAACCCAATCATACCTGAAAGAATTCAAAAAACAATTTCAGATCTTAGATGTTTCAGAACAATGAAGGAAAAGATGCATATTAGTCTCCTGTTCAGTACTACAGAAAAGGCATATGTCTGTATTTGATTTAGCCGCCTTGAAAAGAAAAACTAAAGTAAGAGCTCCTTTATAACACAAAGTCCATACTAGAAAAGATACTTTTAAAGGAACCCGAGAATTCCATAACTGTTTGTGAGGGAAAATTATATAACCATCAACATCCAAAGATTCATAGCAATTGGCAACATTAAAATCACCCCCCCCCCCCCGCATCCCATTGTTAAAGTATCATCCAAAACCAGGAACCACCCACAATATCAGCTGGGAAAAAGGAAATCAACACGAGGACTTCCGAAGAGGTCACCCATTTTAGAAATAGAACCGATATAAAAGATAAATTCTAGAAAATTGCATATTCAGGAAATGCTCTCCAATCTTCACTTGTCGTTCACGCTAGCCCTAAGTGCCGAAACTTTACATTATTATATTAGGTAGATCACGCCATTATAATTTTAAGGAGTATACGATATTGACACCCTAGGGAACATTAATATGAATGCAAGAGCTTCAAAATGAAGGCCAATTTGTTGCATGCATGCCCAAACTGCTTTCAAGCATGAAATGGTAGCGTAACCTACAAAATAACTCTAAAAATCGGCTGGATGGCCTATAGGGCTGCACATGGGCGGGTATAAGCTCTCAAACCAACCTCGCACCTATAGACTGCGGTTTATTTTTTTTTCATAACCAACCCCGCACCCACAAACAACGGGCGGGTTTTGTTACCCACCCATCGGGTATGGCGGGTTTGGGTTTAAACCCGCTTAAGCCCCAATAATTAGATATAATCCAAAAATTAGATATATATTGATCGGGAGGAGGAGGAGTTCGCTATGTCCGCCGCACCACATTGAAATTTTCAAGATTACAATCCATGGAGTCCGCTTTAATATATTTCATGACGCGTGCAACTAATTATAGTGATAGCAAATCGAATACGCTTCTGTTTTATTTTTGATGGTAAAGAAATCTCTGAACGTTAAGAAGGCCAACTCTTAACTTGGCACCTCTGTGGATATGTTCACACACAAGACACCAAAAACCATTGAAAACGTGAAGTCTCTCGGAGAAAGGGACAAAAGAGGTGGTCTAGGGAGCGAGCTGAACTTCTCAAGGCCAGTGAAGGATTAGTCAGTAATCAACGGTGTATATTGAGCGGGTTTTCGGGAGGGTATGGGCGGGTATGACCTAAAACCAACCTTGCACCCACAGACAACGGGTTTTTGTTTTCTTAACCAACCCCGCACCCACAACGGCGGGTATGGACAAAAACCCACGGATTTAGCGGGTACGGGGCGGGTATGGGTCTCGTGGGTGGGTCTTGTGCAGCCCTAATTGGCCTATCTACCCAGGGGTTAGTGCTTGAGATTATCACCATTTAACTTTATGGTTCACTATGGTACATCCTTGCCCAATAATTTAAACCTCGTATAGTGGTATGTAAACCATTTTTTCTCTCTCAGGTCTGTTCATCTAGTCCCTCCTCCTAATGATATTTTGAGAAAAATACTGATATGATGTTATTTCTTCGACTCTTACTAAAAAAAGAGAGAAAAAAAGAACCAAAGACCTCAATCAAACATCAATTATTTGTTGGAATATTTTCAACTGCGCTATCCAAGGGGGTCTTGGGGGGCGTATCCCCAAAAGCTGTGGTCGACTGACGACGGGTCGAGGTCGTGGGGTCCAGGGGAGACCGCCCCTCGTGGGGGTCTAGGGGCAACGCCCTAAGAATTTTTGGTGGTACGTAACTGTTTCGAAATCTAGAATCATATCCAGAATATTCGATTCCAACAGACGCCATTCATGTCTGATGATGAAGAGACTCATCGTTTCGACTGCAACAGACGCCATTCCCAACAGATGCGAAAACCTCTATAAATAACATCTCTCTGACTCGTTTATCATCATATCAAAAACAATCTGTTTTCTTCTTCTCTAATAGCATTATCAGAATCTTATACAGTGTGATTCTTGGTCGGGTCAAGGAAGTACAATCCTTGAATTCGATTACGGTGTTAGGGCTTCATTGAATCCTGAAGGCATAATTCGAGAGACCTGTTGTACTCGCCAAGTTAATTGGGAAAGGTCGAATTATTGTCTAAAAGAATCGAAAGAGCCTTGAAGTCAGGGGTACACCATTGTTTTGTTTATGTTTTTCTTTATTCATCCTCTTGTTTTTAACCCAATTTTCCAACAGTTTTAGACAATAAATTTCGATAATGGAGGGTGAATCTTCAAATTCAAATGTTACTACTCAATCTTTGCAAGTAATGAAACAAACCCTAACTCGATTGGAACGTTTTGACGGTGATAATTTTACTCGTTGGCAAGAGACTGTGAAGTTTTTCCTGATCACCATCAAGTTGTGGTACATACTTGAAGACGGTTTGGATGAAATTCCTGCACCATCAGAAAAAGACACTGATGATTTGAAGGCCAGAAGGAAGAAGCGTCAGGAAGATGATTTTATGTGTCGTGGTCATATTTTGAATGCCCTGGGAACCAGTGTTTACAATGCTCATCGAAGTATTTCATATGCAAAGGAATTATGGATTACGCTTGACAACAAATACAAAATTTCTGAAGCAAGCAACAAGAAATTCCTAACTTGCAACTTCATGGATTTTAAAATGGTTGACAGTAAGTCAATCATTGCCCAGGTCAGTGAACTTTTACTCATTGTTAATCATCTTAAGGATGCTGGAATTGATCTTCCTTCTGCGTTTGTTGTCGGAGTTATTATTTCTCGTCTTCCCCCTTATTGGAATGGTTATAAGAAGAAACTTAAGCATGCTGAGACTGACTATGGTTTAGAGGCATTACAGCGCCATCTTCGAATAGAAGAGGACTCTCGTAAACGAGAACTTAAGGATAGTCCACAGTCTGAAAACCATTCTAAGGTGAATAGCGTAGAAGAATCTAAGACACCGAATTCCTTGAAACCTAAGAATGATACTGTTTATGGGTAAAAATCGTTTCTGCCGATTTTGGTAAATTCGGTAGATGAGTGAGAAACTGGTTCAAACCCTAAACAAATGTTCTGCACGTGAGCACTTTGTAGATTCGAGAGATTAATACGCACAAGTCCGGCCTAAACCAATAAATGGCCGTTCCGGACTTGCTTCGGTCACAAAGTGAAGGAGAAGGGTTGATTTGGGGAGGGAATCAAAGAAAGGTGTTGAGGCTGAGAATAGTTCTGGGAGAGTAGCGTCTCGACTTGTATCGTAAAGTGAAAGCTTAGGAAGCTTCCAAGAGGCGGAAGCTTTTTGGGAGAGCTTGCAAAGTTGCCTTTCGAGAGTGTAGTATTTTCTCCCGACCGAGACTTGTTGTCTGGTGGAAATAGGTAAGACCTATTTATATAAGTCGAGATTGAAACGTGCCCTGGCCTCATGAAGGAAGAGAGTAAAGGGTGAAATAATGGGAGGAGGTGGTAAGCATGGTTTAATGGGTGAAAACATTTTTCACCATTATTTCCTCTTTTATTTGACCGCCTTATTCCTTTTCACGCTTTCTTAATGTGAGCGTAGTGTACGCCGCATGTGTGACCGCCAAACCAAAACCCTAAAGAAGCATCCCCGGTTTGTGTTGATGTCTCGAGTGTTGGTTGCATCTTGAGTGCAAGTGGATCCTGCTAGTGGCGCGTGTGGCATGTGCCAATGGCATGTGCGGAATGCCTTGGTGGTAGGTTGCACGGTTTGCAAGTTAGGTTACCAGCGTGTGGGTTTGGCATGTGCCAATGGCATGTGCGGCCATGTTGACCTAGTTGCAAGTCTTGCAAGCCTAGGGCGCTATGTTTGGCGTGGGCCAAAGGCATAGCGGCTTGGAAATATGGCTTGCAACACGTGTTGGCATGTGCCAATGGCACGTGCGGCCATGTTGACCTAGTTGCAAGTCTTGCAAACCTAGCGCTATATTTGGCGCGGGCCAAAGGCATAGCGGTTTGGAAATATGGCTTGCAACACGTGTTGGCATGTGCCAATGGCACGTGCGGCCATGTTGACCTAGTTGCAAGTCTTGCAAGCCTAGGGCGCTATATTTGGCGTGGGCCAAAGGCATAGCGGCTTGGAAATATGGCTTGCAACACGTGTTGGCATGTGCCAATGGCACGTGCGGCCATGTTGACCTAGTTGCAAGTCTTGCAAACCTAGGGCGCTATATTTGGCCCACGCCAAAGGGATAGCGGTTTGAAATATGGCTTGCAACACCTGTGGGCATGTGCCAATGGCACGTGCGGCCATGTTGACCTAGTTGAAAGTCTTGCAAGCCTAGGGTGTTATATTTGGCGTGGGCCAAAGGCATAGCGGCTTGGAAATATGGCTTGCAACACGTGTTGGCATGTGCCAATGGCACGTGCGGCCATGTTGACCTAGTTGCAAGTCTTGCAAGCCTAGGGCGCTATATTTGGCGTGGGCCAAAGGCATAGCGGCTTGGAAATATGGCTTGCAACACGTGTTGGCATGTGCCAATGGCACGTGCGGCCATGTTGACCTAGTTGCAAGTCTAGCAAACCTAGGGCGCTATATTTGGCGTGGGCCAAAGGCATAGCGGCTTAGTTTGGCATGGTTGCCAACGAGTGTGATACGTGATTTGGTTTTGGCGTTGTTGCCCTGGTGCGCAGAGTGCGGCTTGGTTTGGCGTTGTTGCCATGGTGCGCAGAGTGCGGCTTGGTTTGGCATGGTTGCCATGGTGCGCAAAGTGCGGCTTGGTTTGGCATGGTTGCCATGGTGCGCAGAGTGCGGCTTGGTTTGGCATGGTTGCCATGGTGAGCAGAGTGCGGCTTGGTTTTGCATTGTTGCCATGGTGCGCAGTGTGCGGCTTGGTTTGGCATTGCTGCCATGGTGCGCAGTGTGCGGCTTGGTTTGGCATTCTTTGTCATGGTGCGCAGTGTGCGGCTTGGTTTGGCATTATTGCCATGGTGCGCAGTGTGCGGCTTGGTTTGGCATTGTCGCCATGGTGCGCAGTATGCGGCTTGGTTTGGCATTGTTGCCATGGTGCGCAGTGTGCGGCTTGGTTTGGCATTGTTGCCATGGTGCGCAGTGTGCGGCTTGGTTTGGCATTGTTGCCATGGTGCGCAGAGTGCGGCTTGGTTTTGGAATTAGGGTTCTGTGTCGAAAACCCTAATTTGGTATTTTGAAAAAATACCTCTATTAATTATTTACACCTGAGTTAAATGCTCTTAGTTAATGTGTTGCGGGTAACACTAGGTCATGGGGTTTTACGATTTTACCCCTTGTTTAAAAACCACCATCAACATTAAGTCCCCCGCTAGCTCGGAACAGGGGCTTTGTCATGAGTAAGCATAAGATGGTGACAAACTATTAACAGCAAAACGTAAAGAAAATTGAAGGAGGCTTGTCTGACCTTTTATAAATAGGATTTGGAATCCTTGCTTGTCCGACCTTTTATAAATAGGATTTGGAATCCTTGCCTCTGGTAGTTTTGCACAAATTGGGAGGCTGGCACAATTGGTGGGGCCGGTGCAGCTTGGGCGTCGTTGGCGTGAATTTGGGAAACTGAGTGTGTTAGCTGGTGGGCCCGGCGCAAAGTGTAGAAACCGTGCGTGCTTGCAGGTGTGACTTGGGCGACATTGGGAAGTCGCAATTGGTGGGGCCGGTGCAGCTTGGAAACCGTGCTTGCAGGCGTGACTTGGGTGACATTGGGAAGTCGCACCCTTTGTGGGCTCGCTTCTTACACGCGCGATTTTGGCAAAAAAGGGAAATCCTTCCCTATTTCAAAGTCTTCACGCCTATATATATATATAACCCCTTTCTCCCCATCTGCGCTTTATTCTTTCCTCTTTTCATACTAGCGGCAAAGAGAAACCGGCTTCCAGGTATGTCTTCCAGTACTTTTCTCTTCTCTTTTTTTGTCTTTCACGTAGGTGTAAACCTTAAGAGTAGGCGCTTCCAATCCTTGCATATGATTTCTCGTGCTTCTTGTAGAAAATATTGTATGTATGCAACCAAGGGAAGTACTGCATATATCGTTTGAACCCGTAGGAAATATTGTATATGTGAATTTTCGTCCCTGAAAGAAATATTTGAAACCTGAAGAAAATACTGCGTGTGTATTTTGAACCCGTAGAGAATGCTCCATATATAATTCGAAACCGAAGAATGATAATTTGTAGGCGTATTTGAGCCCGTACGAAATACTGCATGTGTATTTTGAAACTGTAGAGAACATTGTATGAATCCCGAAGAAGAATACTATGTATATTCTTCATATGACTTCGAACCCGGGAAATATTGTATATATGATTTTGCTTCTTGAAGGAAGTACGCGCGTGCGCTTTTTGAAACAAATAGAAAAATGCTCCATATATAATTTTGAACCCGAAGAAGGATACTGTAGACACCCGAAGAAGGATACTGTAGACACACTTGTACCCGTATAGAATGCCGCGTATATAGTCTCGAACCCGAATAAAATACTGCGTATATAGTCTTGAACCCGGAATAAAATATTGCGTATATAGTCTTGAACCAGGAAAGAATACGCCCTCCTTTTTTTTTTGTTGGGTGCGATTATATGTCGGGGAGATAACTCCGTCTCCTCGTTTGTTTTGCGCATATATCTTATCACCAAATTATTATAAAAGAATCGATAAGATGTTACCTCGAATCAAATTTCACTTCGTCAAAGGATGCTCATAATTCCAAACCGAACACGAGATGATGAATTCTTCGCTAGATCCCTCGCCCTGCTCTCGGAAGAATCACCCAGTGTTTCGTGCCAATTTTGTTAACGGTGGTGAAGATGAAAGAAGACACGTTCAGTTCGCCCGGAGAATACCATATGGTTCCGCCTTCATAAAGGGGTATATTCTCTTCTAACATTGATTTGAGGATGTGCCAAAGCCCATTGCGTTCTTTTGACGGATGGGTTGAGTTCACGGTGAGTAGGAGCACATATACCAACTTGACTCGAGCGCATGATTATTGATGTTGTCGGGGCTTCGGTAAATCTCAGTTAGGAAGGATATCCAGGGCTTGGTTGCTTTCATCTCGGATGGTGTTCGGACACCCATACGATCATATGTAGATGGGGTGAAATAACTTTCTCCTTGGAGAGCGTGGCTTTCTTGCTGAAACTTCCGGTGATTGGGAATCTCAAAATCCAATTATCTGTAAGTGAGGTGAAGATGCGGGATGACCTTGCCGCTAAGTTGGGGATTTCAGCTTCGGAAAGACTCCATTAAGTCGAAGGACTGTTCGGAAAGAGGATGAAAGGTGCCCTTACGGTTGGTGGATATCTCAATGGTTTCCGGGACGGCTGGAGCACGAGGCAGTGATGATCTTCATGTCGCGGCATTTTTGGCTCTCGCAGTTGTCTAGAGATATTTTTGATGACGGTTCGGCAAGAAAGGAATAAGACCGGTAGCCCCGCTAGCGGTTGCCGTGAAGTTGGCAAAGGGTGAAGTTCTTCCCATTGGCAAGATGTTCCTTGAAGTTCTCTGTATGTGCATCTGGATCACCTAGTCGCGAATATGCAAGTTTCGAATGGTTTCATGAAAGTGGATTCATATGTGGATGTTGTTTACGCGAGTCCGGCTATGGGAGCACTTTGAGAAGTATGCTCCGGCAGTGGCCTTCGCTTCCGCCGCGAGTTGGGAGGCTCGAATTCTTTCGATGGGTGAACATGCGTCCAAGAGTTGGCGTGAGCTTGGTTAGCTTTCTCGATAAGTCGCATGAAATCAATTTTGCCCATGGGAACCGGTC
This sequence comes from Papaver armeniacum, assembly GCA_023531295.1. Classification (NCBI taxonomy): domain Eukaryota; kingdom Viridiplantae; phylum Streptophyta; class Magnoliopsida; order Ranunculales; family Papaveraceae; genus Papaver; species Papaver armeniacum. The sequence continues at coordinate 21,867 of JAJJWW010006750.1, forward strand.
CCATATGTCGGTGACTCAAATTGACACCTTTGCTTCATTCGATCATGTCTTTGTCTTCGATGGCGATTTGAGCGTTGGTGAAAACTTGTTTATTCAAAGCTGCATGCCCCGGTTATATGCCGTCTTTATTCATGGGGTCTTTCCGGATAGGCGCTTACAATATTGACTTGGTCTTGCTCGTCACATGGGTTTCGATCAAGGGGTGCCTCTTGCTTACCAGCCGGTGATCCCTAAGGATTCATTGCGTGCCGCCCTTAATGCTAGTGCCCTTGAGCCGGGTATCCGCCTTCCCTTCTTTCAATCAAGAAGAGTAGCTTCGACGACCTTCGGTTATAATGAGTTCTGGTGCGACGAGTTTATTATGATCCGAGATTTTGTGAATAACGTGGTAGAAAACGTTCGTTTCAAACCTTCCCAGCAGTTTTGAAGAAGTATCAATGTTGAGAGATCCCAGCGAAAGTTGCCTAGCAATTCGGAAAGTCCCAAGGACAAAGAACGGAGAACGAAGAATCGTGGCGGGTTTGAGACGGTTTCACAAGATCCTCCCACGACCCTTGTGTCTTTCAGCTTCTTCCAATAACCGGGTACGCGTCACCTCTTCATTGGTTTGTCTCAAAACACGCAAATTTTGGCCGAGAACATGTGTCTTGTTTCCTTCGGAGCCGGTAGTGTTAATGCTTTCACGCCCTTGCACGTTGCCAGGAGACGACAGTTTCTTCAAGGAATTCCTGGCTGCACCGAGCCTACTCATAAGCGATGATGAGTCGTGAGAAAGAAGAAAGTTCAACAAGTGAGAGTGATTCCTCCTGGGCAAAGACCGGGTTCTTCTTCGAAGTGGTTCGGTGAGTTTCGCGCTTCTTTTCTTTCTTCTTCTTCTGTTTCTTCTTTTGAAAATGTCTAACTCAAGTTTGCGGGGAGGAACGGGTTCGGAGGACGATTAAAGGGTGGAGTCACACTAAAAACTTGCCTTTGGTGACCATCGCCAACTTGGAGATGGGAGTTAGCCAATTGCCGGCGGAGACGTGGTTCAAACGGTGGATGATTCTCGATGGTAGTTGCCATAGACGTGGAAGAAGACCCTTTGCGAGTCGTGAGGCCACTTGCGGGCGCCATTTTGATCCCCGTACTTGGTACCTTATCCCAGTGTTTATGGGTAAAAATCGTTCGCCGATTTCGGTAAATTCGGTAGGTGAGTGAGAAACCGGGTTCAAACCCTAAACAAATGTGCTGCACGTGAGCACTTTATAGATTCGAGAGATCAATCCGTACAAGTCCAGGCCTAAACCAAGAAATGGCCGTTCCGGACTTGCCTTCGGTTACAAAGTGGAGGAGAAGGGTTGATTTGGGGAGGGAAGCAAAGAAAAGGTGTTGAGGCCAGAATAATTCTGGGAGAGTAGCGTCTCGACTTGTATCAGAAAGTGAAAGCTTAGGAAGCTTGCAAGAGGTGGAAGCTTTTGGGAGAGCTTGCAAAGTTGCCTTTCTGAGAGTGTAGTATTTTTCTCCTGACCGAGACTTGTTGTCTGGTGGAAATAGGTAAGACCTATTTATACAAGTCGAGAGTGAAACGTACCCTGGCCTCATGAAGGAAGAGAGTAAAGGGTGAAATAATGGGAGGAGGTGGTAACCGTATGGTGTTAAAGAGGTGAAAACGTTTTCACCATTATTTCCTCTTTTATTTGACCGCTTTATTCCTTTTCATGCTTTCTTAATGTTAGCGTAGTGTACGCTGCAAGCTGTAACCGCTAAACCAAAACCACGGAAAGCATCCCCGGTTTGTGTTGATATCTCGAGTGTTGGTTGCACCTCGAGTGCAAGTGGCGCAGAGATGCTAGTGGCGCGCGTGGCATGTGCCAATGGAACGTGCGGAATGACTTGGTGGTAGGTTGCACGTTGAGTGTAAGTGGCAATGCCAGAGCTGCTAGTGGCGTTTGTGGCATGTGCGAAATGCCTTGGTGGTAGGTTGCACTGTTTGCAAGTTAGGCTACCAGTGTGAGTGTTTGGCATGCGTGGCCGTTAGGGCCGTAACCTTGATAGGAAAACTAGCTAGCGAGCATGTTGGGATGTGCCAAAGGCATGCGTGGCTGTTAGGGCCGTGACCTTGATAGGAAAACTAGCTAGCGAGCATGTTGGCATGTGCCAAAGGCATGAGTGGCCGTTAGGGCCGTGACTTTGGTAGGAAAACTAGCTAGCGAGCATGTTGGCATGTGCCAAAGGCATGCGTGGCCGTTAGGGCCGTGACTTTGGTAGGAAAACTAGCTAGCGAGCATGTTGGCATGTGCCAAAGGCATGCATGGCCGTTAGGGCCGTGGCTTTGATAGGAAAACTAGCTAGAGAGCATGTTGGCATGTGCCAAAGGCATGCGTGGCCGTTAGGGCCATGGCTTTGATAGGAAAACTAGCTAGCGAGCATGTTGGCATGTGCCAAAGGCATGCGTGGCCGTTAGGGCCGTGGCTTTGATAGGAAAACTAGCTAGCGAGCATGTTGGCATGTGCCAAAGACATGCGTGGCCGTTAGGGCCGTGGTTTTGGTAGGAAAACTAGCTAGCGAGCATGTTTGGCATGTGCCAATGGCATGCGGGTCCGTTAGGGCCGTGGCTTTGGTTGGAAAGCCGCTAGCGAGCATGTTTGGCATGTGCCAATGGCATGCGGGGCCTTTAGGGCCGTGGCTTTGGTTGGAAAGCATTTAGCATGCATGTTTGGCATGGTTGCCAATGAATGTTATGCGGCGTTTGCCAGTTTGGTTTTAGCGTTGTTGCTCATGGTGCGCAGTTCGCGGCTTTGATTTGGCATTGTTGCCATGGTGCGCGAGTGCGGCTTGGTTTGGCATGGTTGCCACGGTGCGCGGAGTGCGGCTTGGTTTGGCATGGTTGCCACCGGTGCGCAGAAGTGCGGCTTGGTTTGGCATGGTTGCCATGGTTGCGAGTGCGGCTTGGTTTGGCATGGTTGCCATGGTGCGCAGAGTGCGGCTTGGTTTGGCATGGTTGCCATGGTGCGCAGAGTGCGGCTTGGTTTGGCATGGTTGCCATGGTGCGCAGAGTGCGGCTTGGTTTGGCAAGGTTGCCATGGTGCATGAGTGCGACTTGGTTTTGGAATTAGGGTTACGTGTGTCGAAAACCCTAATCTGGTATTTGAAAAATACCCTATTAATTATTTACACCCGAGTTGAATGCTCTTAGTTAATGTGTTGCGGGTAACACTAGGTCATGGGGTTTACGATTTTACCCTTGTTTAGAAACCACCATCAACATTAAGTCCCCAGCTTAGCTCGGAATAGGGGCTTTGTTGCGAGGTAAGCATAAGATGGTGACAAACTATCAACAACAAACCGTAAAGAGAATTGAGGAGGCTTGTCGACCTTTTATAAATAGGATTTGGAATCCTTGCCTCTAGTAGCTTTGCACAACCGAAAGTGGCGCAACTTGGGCGGTGTAGCTTGGGCGACATTGGCGTGAGTCGAAGTCGAGCATGCTAAGCCTGGTAGGACCCGGCGCAACTTGTGCGTGCTTGCAGGCGTGGTTTTGGGAAGTCGGTGCGGTTGGGAAGCCGGCGTGCTAGTTTGGTGAGAGCCGGCGCGTAACTTGTGCGTGGTTGCGGCGTGGTTTTGGGAAGTCGGTGCAGTTGGGAAGTCAGACGTGCTAGCTGGTGAGGCGGTGCAACTTGGGCGGCATTGGGAAGTTGACGCGAGTTAGAAACGAGCGTGCTATCCGGTGGGACCGGTGCAATGTGGAAGTGTGCGTGCTTGCCCCAGGCGTGACTTGGGCGGTCGTAGGGAAGTCGGGCACCCTTGTGGCCCGTTCCTTACACGCACGTTTTGGCAAAGGGAACTCCTTCCCTATTTCAGAAACTTCACACCCATATATATAAAATCCCTTGCACTTTGTTCTTTGATCTTTTTATACTAGCGGCAAAGAGAAACCGGCTTCCAGGTATGTCTTCCAGTACTTTTCTTTTCCCTTTTTTTCACGTAGGTGTAAACCCTAAGAGTAGGGCTTTCATAATTCTTGCACATGATTTCTTGGCGTGCCTCTTGTAGAAAATATTGTATGTATGCAACCAAGGAAATCTTGCATATATTACTCGAACCCGTAGGAAATATTGCATATATGAATTTTCGGTCTGAAAGAAATATTTGAACCCTGAAGAAAATACTGCGTGTGTATTTTGAACTCGTAGAGAATGCTCCGTATATAATTCTGAACCCGAAGAACGATATTGTAGGCGTATTTGAGCCCGTATGAAATACTGCGTGTGTATTTTGAACCCGTAGAGAACACTGTATGAATCCCGAAGAACGATACTGTAGGCGTATTTGAGCCCGTATGAAATACTGCGTGTGTATTTTGAACCCGTAGAGAACACTGTATGAATCCCGAAGAAGAATACTGCGTATAGGCTTCATATGACTTGAACCCGCGAAAAATATTATATATATGATTTTTCGGTTCCGAAAGAAATACCACGCGTGCAATTTTGAACCGGTAGAAAAATGCTCCATATATAATTTTGAACCCGAAAGAAGGATACTGTAGACACATTTGAACCGTATAAAATGCCGCGTATATAGTCTCGAACCCGAAGAAAATCTTTGCGTATATAGTCTTGAACCCGAATAAAATGCGTGTATATAGTCTTGAACCCAATAAAAATACGCCCTCATCTTTTTTTTTTTTTTTTTGTTGGGTGCGATTATGTGTCGGGAGATAACTTCGTCTTTCTCCGTTTGTTTTCCGCAGATATCTTATTACCAAATTGTTATGAAGAAATCGATAAGATGTTTCGAACAAATTTCACTAGTCGAAGGATGCTCATAATTCCAAACCGAACACGAGATGATGAATTCTTCGCTAGAGCCCTCGCCCCTGCTCGGAAGAATCACCCAGGTTTCGTGCCAATTTTGTTAACCGGTGGTGAAGATGAGAAGAAGACACGTTCGGTTCGCCTAGATAGCACCATACGGTTTTGTCTTCATAAAGGGGTATATTCTTCTTCCAACATTGATTTCGGGATGTGTCAAAGCCCATTGCGTTCTTTTGATAGATGGGTTGAGTTCATGGTGAGCAAGGAGCACATAAATACCAACTTGACTCGGCGCCTTGGTCATTGATGCTATCGAGCTTGGTTAATCTCAGTTAGGAAAGATATCCCACGCTTGGTTGCTTTCATCTCCGGATGGTGTTCGGACACCCATACGATCATATGTAGATGGGGTGAGATAACTTTCTCCTTGGAGAGTGTGGCTCTCTTCTTTGAATCTTCCCAGAATCGGGAATCTTAAGATCCAATTATCGAAAGTGAGGTGAAGATGCGGGATGGCCTTACCGCTAAGTTGGCGGATTTCGCTCGGGAAAGACTCCATTGCGAAGTCGAAGGACTCGTCGAGGAAGAGGATGAAAGGTTCCCTTACGGTTGGTGGATATCTCAATGGTTTCCTGGGATGAGTTGGAGCCTGAACAGAAAGCATTGATCTTCATGTTGCGGCATTTTTGGCTCTCTCGGTTGTCTAGAGACATTTTTGATAGCCCGGTTCTAGCAAGAAAGGAATAAGACCGAGTTGCTAGCGATTCTTTGTGAAGTTGGCAAAGGGTGAAGTTCTTCCCATTGGCAAGCTGTTCCTTGGTTCCCTGTATGTGCATCTGGATCACTTAGTTGCAAACATGCAAGTTTCGAACGGTTTCATGAAAGTGGATTCATATGTGCACGTTGCTTTTCTGCAAGTCTAGCTACAGGAGCACTTCAAGAAGTATGCTCCGAAACCGTTGCCTTCGCTTCCCGTGAGTTGGGGAGGCTCCCCGGTCTTCGATGGGTGAACAGGCGTCCGAGAGTTGGCATGAGCTTGGTTAGTCTTCTCGATAAGTCGCATGAAATCAATTTTCGCCCATGGAAACCGGTCCATAGGTCGGTGACTCAAATTGACACCTTTGCTTTCTCGCTCCGATCATGTCTTTGTCTTTTGATGGCGATTTGAGCGTTGGTGAAAACTTGTTCATTCAAAGCTGCATGTCCGGTTATATGCCGTCTTTCTTCATGGGGTCTTTCCAGATAGTTGCTTACAATATTGACCGTGCCGCTCGTCACATGGGTTTCGATCAAGGGGTGCCTCTTGTTTACCAGCCGGTGATACCTAAGGATTCATTGCGTGTCGCCCCTAACGCCAGTGCCCTTGATCCGGGTATCCGCCTTCCCTTCTTTCAAATGGGAAGAGTAACTTCGACGACCTTCGGATATAATGAGTTCTGGTGTGACGAGTTTATTATGATCCGAGACTTTGTGAATAACGTGGTGGAGAACGTTCGTTGTAAACCTTCCCCATCAGTTTTGAAGAAGTATCCAATGTTGAGAGATCCCAGCGAAAGTTGCCTAGCAACTCGGAAAGTCCCAGGCCAAGGAACGGAGAACGAAGAATCGTGCGGCGGGTTCCGGACGGTTTCAAAGATCCTCCCTCGGCTCTTGTGTCTTTCGGTTCTTCCAATAACCGGGTATGTGTCGCCTCTTCATTGGTTTGTCTCAAAATACGTGAATTTGTTGAAAACATGTGTCTTGTTTCCTTTAGGGCTTTGGTAGTGTTAATGCCTTCGCTGCCCTTGCACGTTGCCGAGAGACAGCAATTTCTTCAAAGAATTCAGCTGACACTGAGCCTTCTCATAGCGATGATGAGTCGAGAAAGAAAGAAAGGTTCGACAAGTGAGAGTGATTCCTCAAAGAAGAGCTGGTTACATTTGAAGTGGTTCGGTGAGTTTCGCGCTTCTTTTCCTTCTTCTTGTTTCCTCTTTTGGAAAATACCTAACTCAATTTTCAGGAGGAATCCGGTTCGGAAGATGATCTTGAGGTAGAGCCACACGAGAACTTGCCTTTGGTGACCACCGTTGGTGACTTGGAGATGGGAGCTAGCCAATTGCCTGGCACAGATGTGGTTCAAATGGCGGATGATTCTCTGATGGTTGCTGTCGTATACATGGAAGAAGACCCTTTGCGAGTCTTGATGCCAGGTGCAGGCGCCATTTTTGATCCCCCATACTTGGTTACTTATCCAGGGTCATGTGTTGGTTGGCAGCTTTAGCGTCTTAGGCTAAGCATGAGGCGTTGTATGCGAGAATCCGGGAGAAGCACGGACATATGGCCACGACCAAGAAAGTCACTAGTCGATTTGCGCGGCTAAGCGTGTGGAAGAGGCTTTATCTTCCATCGAGGATATGCGTGAGGTGACCGGGTCACACCGTTTCGAAGACGTTATTGCCATTTGGGAGCATCATCGCGATGTGTGCGTAGAAAGGAGTTCAACACTTCGTGGTTTGTCGAAGGCCTTCTTTGAGATCCAAAAGTTGAAAGATGCAGCAATTTAAAGTCTTTCCGCCTAGGAGATTACACGACGGGGAGATGGAACTCGAAAAGCTTTCAAGATGTTGACTATGAAGAGAGCGGCTCTTGAAGATGCAAAGTTGACTTTTCTCCAAGAAGAGCGGACTTACGTTGGATGATTTTCCTTGAACGTTTCTTGTTAAACTTTCATTTAGGTTTTTTTTTGAAAGACATATTGGATGTCGGTTCAAAAACTTGACCTTTCATAGGCAATTTGGTAGCTTTTTAGGATATTGAATTATTTACGGGATTAATGGTTTTGATAATATGACTACGATTATGTTTTGGGAAAGGAATCTTGCTTTTATGAAAGTGTGTGCTAGCAATAGGCACAAGAGTATGACGGTTTTATTAAGAACCTAAAGCAGATCGTTCATCTTGCCCAATCTAAATTTACTCACTTGCAAACACGCCTCTCTCCAAGTAAAAGGCGGCTTTGCTTGGTAAGTTGATTAGTGATTGATTGATAGCGTCTTCAGTCCCATTGTGGTAGCATCTTGACAAGTCCCAGGTTTCGGGCGTAGTTTCTGAGTTGTAACGATTTGGGTCGTCCGGCGGTTGAGTCGGATTGAGTCGCCTTCCCTATCATCTTGACATCCGGGTCGAAGAACGAGATCATGATCGACATTGTGGTAGATAGATCAATCCTCATTTGTGGTCGCCAATTGTTTATGGGTAAAAATCGTTTACGCTTGGATTTCGGTAAATTCGGTAGGTGAGTGAAAGCTGGTTCAAACCCTAAACAAATGTCTTTGCACGTGAGCACTTGATAGATTCGAGAGATCAATACGTACAAGTCAGGCCTAAACCAAGAAATGGCCGTTCGGACTTGCCGGTCACAAAGTGGAGGAGAAGGGTTGATTTGGGGAGGGAAGCAAAAAAGGGGTTGAGGACGAATAATTCTGGGAGAGTAGCGTCTCGACTTGTATCAGAAAGTGAAAGCTTAAGAAGCTTGCAAGAGGTGGAAGCTTTTTGGGAGAGCTTGCAAAGTTGCCTTACGAGAGTGTAGTATTTTTCTCGACCGAGACTTGTTGATGGTGGAAATAGGTAAGACCTATTTATACAAGTCGAGAGTGAAACGTACCCTGGCCTCATGAAGGAAAAGAGTAAAGGGTGAAATAATGGGAGGAGGTGGTAATAGTATGGTGTTAATGGGTGAAAACGTTTTCACAATTATTTCCTCTTTTATTTGACCGCTTTATTCCTTTTCACGCTTTCTTAATGTGAGCGTAGTGTACGCTGCAGGTGTAACCGCCAAACCAAAACCCTGGAAAGCATCCCCCGGTTTGTGTTGATATCTCGAGTGTTGGTTGCACCTTGAGTGGAAGTGGCGCTGCTAGTGGCGCGCGTGGCATGTGCCAATGGAACGTGCGGAATACCTTGGTGGTAGGTTGCACGTTGAGTGTAAGTGGCAATGCCGAGCTGCTAGTGGCGTGTGTGGCATGTGCCAATGGCATGTGCGGAATGCCTTGGTGGTAGGTTGCACGGTTTGCAAGTTAGGCTACCGGTGTGAGTGTTTGGCATGCGTGGCCGTTAGGGCCGTAACCTTGATAGGAAAACTAGATAGCGAGCATGTTGGCATGTTCCAAAGGCATGCGTGGCTGTTAGGGAAGTGACCTTGATAGGAAAACTAGCTAGCGAGCATGTTGGCATGTGCCAAAGGCATGCGTGGTCGTTAGGGCCGTGACTTTGGTAGGAAAACTAGCTAGCGAGCATGTTGGCATGTGCCAAAGGCATGCGTGGCCGTTAGGGCGTAACTTTGGTAGGAAAACTAGCTAGCGAGCATGTTGGCATGTGCCAAAGGCATGCGTGGCCGTTAGGGCCGTGGCTTTGATAGGAAAACTAGCTAGCGAGCATGTTGGCATGTGCCAAAGGCATGCATGGCCATTAGGGCCATGGATTTGATAGGAAAACTAGCTAGCGAGCATGTTGGCATGTGCCAAAGGCATGCGTGGCCGTTAGGGCCGTGGCTTTGATAGGAAAACTAGCTAGCGAGCATGTTGGCATGTGCCAAAGACATGCGTGGCCGTTAGGGCCGTGGTTTTGGTAGGAAAACTAGCTAGCGAGCATGTTTGGCATGTGCCAAATGCATGCGGGGCCGTTAGGGCCGTGGCTTTGGTTGGAAAGCCGCTAGCGAGCATGTTTGGCATGTGCCAATGGCATGCGAGGCCGTTAGGGCCGTGGCTTTAGTTGGGAAAGCCGCTAGCGAGCATGTTTGGCATGGTTGCCAATGAATGTGATACGTAGTTTGGTTTTAGCGTTGTTGCTCATGGTGCGCAGTTCACGGCTTTGATTTGGCATTGTTGCCATGGTGCTTGAGTGCGGCTTGGTTTGGCATGGTTGCCACGGTGCGAGGAAGTGCGGCTTGGTTTGGCATGGTTGCCACGGTGCGCGAGTGCGGCTTGGTTTGGCATGGTTGCCATGGTGCGCGAGTGCGGCTTGGTTTGGCATGGTTGCCATGGTGCGCGAGTGCGGCTTGGTTTGGCATGGTTGCCATGGTGCGCGAGTGCGGCTTGTTTTTGGAATTAGGGTTACGTGTCGAAAACCCTAATCTGGTATTTTGAAAAAATACCCCTATTAATTATTTACACCTGAGTTCAATGCTCTTAGTTAATGTGTTGCGGGTAACACTAGGTCATGGGGTTTTACGATTTTACCCCTTGTTTAAAAACCACCATCAACACCAGGTCATGTGCTGGTTGGCGGCTTCAGCGTGCCGACTAAGCATGAGGCGTTGTACGCTGAGAATGCAGGAGAAGCACGAACATATGGCTACAACCAAGAAAGTCACTAGTCGATTTGCGGCTTGGTTAAGCGTGTGGAAGAGGCTTTATCTTCCATTGAGGATATCGTGAGGTGACTGGTCACCGTTCTTGAAAACGTTATTGCCCGACTGGGAGCACCATGCGACGATGTGCGTAGAAAAGGAGTTCAACACTTACGTGGTTTGTCGATGGCCTTCTTTGAGATCCAAAAGTTGAAAGATGCAGCAATCGAAAGCCTTTCTGCCGAGGAGATTGCCCGACGGGAGATGGAACTTTAAAAGCTTTCCAATCTATGAAGAGCGGCTCTTGAAGGCGAAGTTGACTTTCTCCAAGAAGAAGCGGGACTTGTTGGACGATTTTCCTTGAACGTTTCTCTGTTAAACTTTCATTTAAATTCTTTTCTTTTTTTTAAAGACATATTGGATGTCTGGTTCAAAACTTTATCTTCGATAGACGGTGGTAGCTTTTTTTTTTTTTTTTTTTTTTTTTTTTAGGGTATTGGATTATTTCTGGGATGAATGGTTTTGATAATATGACTCTGATTATGTTTTGGGAAAGGAATACTACTTTTATGAAAGTGTGTGCTAGCAATAGGCACAAGAGTATGACGGTTTTATTAAGAACCTAAAACAGATCGTTTATCTTGCCCAATTTAAATTTACTCACTTGCAAACACGCCCTCTCCAAGTAAAAGGCGGCTTTCTTTGTAACGTCGCCAGATTAGTCCCCAATTCTGGTAGCATCTTCAACGAGTCCCCAGTTTTCGAGTAGTTTACAACTGGTAACCGGGTCGGCGGTTGAGTCGGATTGAGTCTCCTTCCCCTACCATCTTGACATACGGGTCGAAGAAAGAGATCGTGATCGACATTGTAGCCAGATAGATCAATCCTCCCGCTGTGGTCGCCAATTGTTTATGGGTAAAAATCGTTTCTGCCGATTTTGGTAAATTGGTAGATGAGTGGCTTGGTTCAAACCCTAAACAAATGTGTTGCACGTGAGCGCTTTGTAAATTCGAGAGATCAATCTGTCTACAAGTCCGGCCTAAACCAAGAAATGGCCCGTTCGGACTTGCTTAGGTCACAAAGTGAAGGAGAAGGGTTGATTTGGGGAGGGAAGCAAAGAAAGGTGTTGAGGCCAGAATAATTCTGGGAGAGTAGCGTCTCGACTTGTATCAGAAAGTGAAAGCTTATGAAGCTTGCAAGAGGCGGAAGCTTTTTGGGAGAGCTTGCAAAGTTGCCTTTCTGAGAGTGTAGTATTTTCTCTGACCAAGACTTGTTGTCTGGTGTAAATAGTAAGACCTATTTATACAAGTCGAGATTGAAAACGTACCACGACCTCATGAAGGAAGAGAGTAAAGGGTGAAATAATGGGAGGAGGTGGTAACCGCATGGTTTAATGGGTGAAAACGTTTTTCACCATTATTTCCTCTTTTATTTGACCGCCTTATTCCTTTTCACGCTTTCTTAATGTGGCGTAGTATACGCTGCACATCTTTGTGACCGCCAAACCAAAACCCTAAAGAAGCATCCCCGGTTTGTGTTGATATCTCCAGTGTTGGTTGCACCTTGAGTGCAAGTAGCGCTGCTAGTGGCGCGTGTGGCATGTGCCAATGGCATGTGCGGAATGCCTTGGTGGTAGGTTGCACGGTTTGCAAGTTAGGTTACTAGCGTGTGGGTTTGGCATATGCCAACGGCATGTGCGGCCATGTTGCCTCAGTTGCAAGTCTTGCAAGCCTAGGGCGCTATGTTTGGCGTGGGCCAAAGGCATAGTGGCTTGGAAATATGGCTAGCAACACGTGTTGGCATGTGCCAATGGCACGTGCGGCCATGTTGACCTGGTTGCAAGTCTTGCAAACCTAGGGCGCTATATTTAGCGCGGGCCAAAGGCATAGAGGTTTGGAAATACGGCTTGCAACACGTGTTGGCATGTGCCAATGGCACGTGCGGCCATGTTGACCTAGTTGCAAGTCTTGCAAGCCTAGAGCGCTATATTTGGCGTGGGCCAAAGGCATAGCGGCTTGGAAATATGGCTTGCAACACGTGTTGGCATGTGCCAATGGCACGTGCGGCCATGTTGACCTAGTTGCAAGTCTTGCAAACCTAGGGCGCTATATTTGGCGCGGGCCAAAGGCATAGCGGTTTGGAAATATGGCTTGCAACACGTGTTGGCATGTGCCAATGGCACGTGCGGCCATGTTGACCTAGTTGCAAGTCTTGCAAGCCTAGGGCGCTATATTTGGCGTGGGCCAAGGCATAGCGGCTTGGAAATATGGCTTGCAACACGTGTTGGCATGTGCCAATGGCACGTGCGACCATGTTGACCTAGTTGCAAATCTTGCAAGCCTAGGGCACTATATTTGGCGTGGGCCAAAGGCATAGCGGCTTGGAAATATGGCTTGCAACACGTGTTGGCATGTGCCGATGGCACGTGCGGCCATGTTGACCTAGTTGCAAGTCTAGCAAACCTAGGGCGCTATATTTGGCGTGGGCCAAAGGCATAGCGGCTTAGTTTGGCATGGTTGCCAACGAGTGTGATACGTGATTTGGTTTTGGCGTTGTTGCCTTGGTGCGCAGAGTGCGGCTTGGTTTGGCGTTGTTGCCATGGTGCGCGAGTGCGGCTTGGTTTGGCATGGTTGCCATGGTGCGCAAAGTGCGGCTTGGTTTGGCATGGTTTCCATGGTGCGCGAGTGCGGCTTGGTTTGGCATGGTTGCCATGGTGCGCGAGTGCGGCTTGGTTTGGCAATTTTGCCATGGTGCGAAAGTGTGCGGCTTGGTTTGGCATTCTTTGCCATGGTGCGATGTGCTGGCTTGGTTTGGCATTGTTGCCATGGTGCGCAGTGTGCGGCTTGGTTTGGCATTGTTGCCATGGTGCGAGTGTGCGGCTTGGTTTGGCATTTTCGCCATGGTGCGCAATGTGCGGCTTGGTTTGGCATTGTTGCCATGGTCTTGATGTGCGGCTTGGTTTGGAATTCTTTGCCATGGTGGGCGGTGTGCGGCTTGGTTTGGCATTGTTGCCATGGTGCCCAGTGCGGCTTGGTTTTGGAATTAGGGTTACGTGGCCGAAAACCCTAATTTGGTATTTTGAAAAATACCCCTATTAATTATTTACACACGAGTTAAATGCTCTTAGTTAATGTGTTGCGGGTAACACTAGGTCATGGGGTTTTACGATTTTACCCCTTGTTTAAAAACCACCATCATTGAGATACTCAGTTTTAGAAGCATCATCCCAAGAAGAAGAGTAAGAAGAAGGAAATTGCTATACGTGATAAACACAGCCATTTTGCTCGTGTTTATCGTCTCAAAAAGAAACACTGGTGAACCGGAAAAAGGAGGAAAATATGGTCGATGACAAACTTGTGATCGTGGTGCAAGCCGCCAATGCATATTCTTTTGAAACTAGGGGTGGATGGTGGTACGACAATGGTGCAACCGTCCATATCTACAAGGATAAAAATCTAAAAATCTTTACAAGACATACGAAACCGGTTAGTGGAGAAGGAAACAAAGTTGTCTCCGCAAAAGCCAACACAAACAAAGTCATTGGAAAGGCCTTTGTTGAACTCTAGTTTACTTCGGAAGATCACTGTTACTCTTACTAATGTGTTACATGTCCCCGACATTGTAAAGAACCTTGTTTCGGCGACCTTGTTATGAAGGATGGATTCAAGACGACCTATGAGTCTAATAAGTTTGTATTGTCCAAAAATGGTGTGTTTGTTGGACAAGGATATGCTTGTAATGGGATGATTAAGCTTAATATAATAAATAATGGTTCTGCTTATATTGTTGACTCTGTTAATTTATGGCATGCTAGGTTTGGTCATGTGAATTATGGTTCCCTTAGAAACATGAAACGATTAGGTTTGATTTCTGATTGCAATTTTGATCATGCTTCTAAATGTGAAATATGTGTGCAAGAAAAGATAACTAGAATTTCCCATAAGTATGTTGTACGAAACTATTCCTTACTTGAATTAGTACACAGTGATGTGGGTGATTTGCATGGCTCTGCCACTCGTGGTGAAAATAAGTATTATGTCACTTTTATAGAGGATAGTACTAGATATGCTTATACATACTTGATGAAATCTAAGGATGATGTTTTTGACATATTCAAAATATACAAAAAAAGTAGAGACACAATTAGAGATTTGAAAATTAAAATTTTATGTTACGATCGGTATTGAATATTTTCCTAATGAATTTAAATTCTTTTGTCAAGAGCATGGTTTAATTCATCAATTTACTGCACCTTATACACCTCAACAAAATGGTGTGGTGAAGGGAAAAATAGAACTTTGATTGATATGGTTAATTGCATGCTTATAAGTTTTAGTTTGCCTAATTCTTTGTGGGGTGAAGCTATGTTGTCTGCATGTTATATTTTGAATAGAGTTCCTTTGAAAAAGAAGAATGTTTCTCCTTATGAATTGTGGTTTAAGAGGAAACCAAACTTGAAGAGACTTAAAGTCAGGGGTTGTAGCATATGTTGATCCTAAAAGACCAAAGCTGGGAAACATGGCTTATAAATGTGCTTTTGTGGGATACTCTCTAATAGTATCACCTAATGATTTTTAATCCTTGACACTTTTGAGATTATAGAATCTTTAGATGTGGAATTCTTTGAGAACTTAAATAGGAACAGTTCTCAAATGCAACCCATGGAGAACTCATTGTTACCTAGTCTAGAATGCGAAGAGACTAATGAGAATGATGATCATTACTGTTCCTACTCGAGACATGGAGGATACTTACGAACCCATAGAAGATATCGAACCTAGAAGGAGTAACAAAGCAAGAATAGAGAAAAATTTTGGTCCAGACTTTATAACATATCTTGTAGCAGGTAGTAAGAATGAAATTCTTAGTATGACTAGATATGTAATGCATGTTGATGACGACCTTAAAACTTATGCTGAAGCAATGATTTCCAGAGATGCTAATTTCTGGAAAGAGTCTATCAATAATGAAAAGCATTCACTTTTGTCTAATGGTACTTGGATATATTGTGATTTACCTCTGGCGTCAAGCCTATAGGATGTAAATGGGTATTCCAAGAAAAATGAATGCGGAGACGGTTCCATTGATAAGTTTAAAGCGAGACTAGTTCTTTAAGGGTTATAAACAACGACATGGAATTGACTATTTTGATACATATGCTCCTGTTGCTCGCATCTCATCAATCCGTTGTTTAATTGCACTTGCTTCTACACACAAATTAATTATACATCAAATAGATGTCAAAACCGCTTTTCTAAATGGTGATTTAGAAGAAGAGATATTTATGGAACAACCCGAAGGTTTCATATTGCTAGGCCAAGAAAAGAAGGTTTGCAAGTCGGTAAAATCTCTTTATGGTTTGAAGCAAGCTCCCATGCAATGGCATGAGAAGTTTGACAAAGTAGCTTTGTCACATGGTTTTGTTGTGAATGATCTTTGATAAATGTATCTATAGTAAGCATGATAGTTCTGGATGTGTGATTCTATGCTTGTATGTTGATGATATGCTTATTTTTGGATCGACATATCTCGTGTGGAAGAAACAAAGTTTCTTAACTCTAACTTTGATATGAAGGACTTAGGGGAGGCTGATGTGATATTAGGTATCAAAATCCTAAGAAAGGGAGATGAGTTGGTTTTAACCCAATCTAATTACATTGAGAAATTTCTCAAGAAGTATGGTCATTTTGATGACAAACCAATCCCTACTCCTTTAGAACCTACTATAAAGTTAATAAAGAATCTTGGGCGTACTCATGCACCACTTGAGTATTCTAGTATTATTGGGAGTCTTATGTATGCCATGCATTGCACAAGAATAGGACATAGCTCATCCGTGGGATTGTTATGTCGTTTCTCAAGTAATCCAGGAGATGAACAATTTGAAAGCAATTTCAAGAGTGTTGGCTTACTTGAAAGGAACCATTGATTATGGTTTGCATTATCAAGGCTATCCATTTTGTATTAGAAGGATACGGTGATGCTACTACGGAACAATGTAGAATCCAATTCCAAGTCGATTTGGTGGATGGATATTTACATTAGGAGGGTCTTTGTAGTGTCTTGGAGTTCAAGAAGCATACTTGTATTTCCGACTCAACGATGTTGTCGAAATTGATAGCGTTAAGCGATGCATGTAAGGAGGCGGAATGGCTTAGGAACTTACTTGTAGAAATCCCATTTTGGAAGAAGCCATCTCCAGTGAGTTTTGATTAATTGTGATAATCAAGCTACTATCTATAATGTCTCTAACAAGACTTATAATGGAAAGTCTAGACATACAAGTCTTAGACATCAAATAGTAAGACAATTACTCAGAGAGGAGTAGTTGCTGTGAACTATATTGAAACGAGTAAGAACTTGGCAGACCCATTTTGAAAACTCTTCGAAAGGCAGTGGTTTCAATAAAGTGTAAGGAAATGGGACTAAGGTCTGTGAATGAAGTTTGATCACCCATAATAGAAACCCAACCTATGTTTTGGAAAGGATAAACAAGGTTCAATGTGGTACCAACAAGTTATGGAAGTGATTATGGTGCACTAAAATTAAAACTTCCCATTTCTTATTAGTGCGGGTTTAAAGAAATCAGGATGGATGAAAATCCTTAATAAGTCTAACTTTTATCACAAGGTGTCTGTAAAACACCTTCGAGACTTACCTATATGAGTAGTATGGAAATCAGGTCGTTTCCTAAGAGAAAAGACCGTTCTCTAAAGAAGACTCATGAATCCAGGATTTAAGCACATGGCCATTAACGTGCTAGCTACGGAACACACTATCTTCGAAATCAATATGTGTGGAGATTAGGTTTATCATTAGGGGTACTTGGTTCAAGACTAGTTTCACCACCGAACCTCGATAAGGCTTTGAATTTCTTACACTAAGTGAATGTTCAAATCCAAAAGATACCTATCACTTATGTATTGTTTTCAACGATGATGCTTATTCTCAACTAAGCTTGAACTACATTGGCTTGATCCCACTGGTACGTAGGCAGTCACTTAGGTGATTCAGTCACTCTCATTTAAAAGTTTTTTTTAACTTTGTTTAATGGTTTTTGAAAATAGGGGGAGAATGTTGGAATATTTTCAACTGCGCTATCCAAGGGGGGGTCCTGGGATGTGAAAACCTATCCAGAATCATATGGTGGTACGTAACTGTTTCGACAGTTAGGAATCATATCCAGAATCTTCGATTCCAACAGACGCCGTTCATGTCTGATGATGAAGAGACTCATCGTTTCGACTCCAACACGCCATTCCCAACAGATGTGAAAACCTCTATAAATAGCATCTCCCTGACTCGTTTATCATCATTTCAAAAAAAATATGTTTTCTTCTTCTCTAATAGCATCATCAAAATCTTATACAGTGTGATTCTTGGTCGGGTCATGGAAGTACAATCCTTGAATTCGATTACGGTGTTAGGGCTTCATTGAATCCTGAAGGCATAATTCGAGAGACCTGTTGTACTCGCCAAGTTAATTGGGAAAGGTCGAATTAGTGTCTAAAAGAATCGAAAGAGCCTTCAAGTCAGGGGTACACCATTGTTCGGTTTATGTTTTTCTTTATTCATCCTCTTGTTTTTAACCCAATTTTCCAACATTATTTTCATTAATCAATCAAAAACAGAAACACATGATTATTAGTTTAGGATTACATAAGCCGGTACTCAAACCCCATGAGAAATTAAGATGCACAGTAAAATATTGAACACACAAAGAAAAGAAAGAAACAAAGATTCACGACAAATTAAGATGCACCGTAAAATAATCAACACACAGAGAAATGAAAGAAACAAAGATTCACGGCCATCCAGCCCATCCAAAACCATCGAAAGCCACACTCCACACCGTCACAGATTCACGACTATATTTATGGACGCTTAGATAATCTTAGCCGGATCCTTCGATTTTTCCAACTTTTGGAATACTTTTCGTTAATGAACCAACAGAGAAGTCGATATTTGGTTTGCGGACAACATTTTTCGTTACGGTGCTACTTTCCACTAGATTAACCATCCCTGGTACACCAAATGCCATTTCTGCAAATAATATTTATTTATAAGAAATAAAGTTATATTTCGACTATATACCTAAGATAGTATAACATATATATCATGTTAAAATTAAAGGGAAATTTGTGCAAATATGTACTTTCAAGCGAGTGACATTATTTGTAGCCACAATCGCATGACTCGAATATTTACCGTGGAAAAACAGTAATAATTGATTAAATACTTACGTGGTGTAAATGATGCTACGATGATCATGACAAAGAAAAAAACTGTGGAAAAAATGCTGTTGAAATTTCTCGCCATTCTGAATACTTTTCGCACTCTTCTTCTGAAGAAAATATGCTAAAGAGATTTTGATGTGATAATTAGAGACAACTTAGTGTTCTATTTATACCATTCAGCTTGAAATAATGACAGCTGCTACTGTTTGATTAATTAAGCAAAGCACGTCTTGCCACTATTATTAGCATTACTGGACAAAATCTTCCAAATCTGCATACCACGTTCCCTTTTGGGTAAGTTCCGATGTCCTAAAAGATTTTGCGCATCTTCTTTCTTATTTAATCTTATCATTTTTATCCACAATATATAATTATATGATCTGTAGATCGGAATGTACTTCTATCCTACGCGTCACGAACATGCAACAAGAGTGAACTTTTAGTTAAAAAAAACAAACAAGAGTGGACTTTTTCTTGTCAGTTCAAGGGAATCGGAATCATAACTGCAGCATGTGCCTCCAGGCTGAAATAGATATTGATGGTCAGATCATCAAAATATGCTCCGTAAGGCTAAGCATAATGGGTTGGCATGTCGCTTGGCTATAGCTCAAATGTAGCCAAGCTAAAAGCGTGTTCAGCTGCACCTCACTTTGGGGTGGGGCTTCGCCTTAGCTGAACTAGAGGTTTCCGCATCAAAAAAGTGAATAGAGAAACTGAGTGTTTTCATGACCCGCCACATAGCTTAAACGAGGAACATTTCAGCTCTACTCTTTAGCAAAGCCAAGCGATCTAGCAAAGTGAAACAGCAGGTTACCATATTGCTTGGTCTTACTATCTTGTGAAGTACTTTGGATGGGTTGGTAGTTTGTTTGAATTTTATACCACCCCTGATATTTTGGTACCGAGTCCTGTAATCTTCTTATACAAGTGCCAGTTCTTGGTTAAGTTTTCTTGCTATTAATAAATTTGTTGATTTAACAAAATAAAAAAAACCGTCCAAGGAAGAGTGCTGATGTTGGTGACGGGAGTGGTTGTTGACAGTCATTGAAGTCGAGAAATTAGTTGAGATTCGAGTTATTGAATGCTACCATCGATGATAATGGGATGGAGGTGATAGAAGAGTGTTAATTTCCCTGTTGTTTTTATTGATTGATGACTGCTGGGATGATGGAGAAAGAGCCTGTCGGTGGTCGAATGGATTAAATGGGTGTGGGGGTTAATTGAAGAATAGTTGTTTTGCTTCTAACCGGTGGTTGATAGAGAAGATTAATAATGTGTTCGTGGAAAATATTCAGTCGTCAAACAAGAACTTGAGTTGTTGCCGGAGTTTGGTTTGACTTCCACTATAATTAAACTCGAGCAAAGTCTGCGTTGGAGAAGAGATGGAGCTCGGGTTTTGACGGAAAGGGTGTGATGGAGCTCGAGCAATCAAGGAAATGTAATCTCCTCCTGAAGCACTGACCGAGCAACCGAGCAAAAGATGGACTCTTTGGTTATGTGTCCGACCACGATACATCACTTTACTATTATATTGGGCTTGACCCAAATACCAAATATATAACGTTACCTTAACAAACCCTAGCACATCTACTTAACCGTAAACCAACAACACCCCCGACTAACCCTCATCTGTCGTGGCCAAACCATTTAACATAACCATGTCAGGCCTGTGGTGGGACTAAAGATCGACTAAGCAACAACTATGATCCAACTAATTAAACACGCTATTTTGACCCGACTAACTATAACACACTATAATATGACACGACCAACTAAATATTGTGACCGACTAACTAAATATGCTCCCGACTAACTAAATATGCTCCCGACTATTATAGACAGGACCAACTGACACACTAATTTAAATGTAGGTACTACATCTGTAGTTAAATTTTCTCCACCGCAGGGGCCTATGGCCCCGGCCCTATTCGGCTACTATGATCCAACTAATTAAACAAGCTACTGTGACTCGACTAACTAACACACTATAATATGACACAACCAAATAAATATTGGGACCGTTCTGCTATGACCCGACTAACTAAATATGCTCCCGACTATTATAGACAGGACCAACTAAAAAAACTAATTCTAATGTGAGCACTATATCTGCCTTTAAATTTTATTCACCGTTAAACACGCTACTGTGACCCGACTAACTAACACACTATAATATGACACGACCAAAGTAATCGAAATCGTTCCTCGGTTCTACTCGGTTGGGGAGCTTGGAGCGAGGAGCAATAAGTTCGGACTTGGAAATCGCCAAAACCTCGGTCTAATACTCGGAATCTATTTATTAATAATTTATATATTGCTGCTCATAAGTCATGATTTGTACCTAATTAAAATTAAAATTTTAACATTATGATGTAATTAAGTGTGTAATATTGTTATATTGAAAGTATTTATCATGTATTTAGAGGTTTTTCTATTTTATAACTCTCATCTAAGGGTTATGAATATTTTATTTTCTGATTTAAGTGCATGCAAGGCCAACTCAGAAAAATCGTTAACTCGTTTTGCTAAAAAATCAGTCCAAATCGGCCGCCTTAATTGCTAAAAATCGGAGAGGCCTTGGAATCGGAAATCGCCTCGGTCATAGAGCTTGTAGCGATTACTCGGTGAGTAACCGGCCTTGGAGAGCGATTTTGACTACCTTTGGACACGACCAACTAAATATTGGGACCGATTTCGCTATGACCCGACTAACTAAATAAGTTCAGACTATAATAGATAGGAACACACTAATTTTAATGTGGGCACTACATCTTCCTTTAAATTTTCTCCTCCGTAGGGCCGTGAGGCCAAAGCTATCCGACTACTATGATCCAACTAATTAAACACGCTATTGTGACTGACTAACTAGCACACTATAATATGACATGACTAACTAAATATTAAGATCGTTTGCTATGACCCGACTAACTAAATATGCTCCGACTATTATCGACGGGACCAATTGACACACTAATTTTAATGTTGGCACTATATCTGCCTTTAAATTTTCTCCACCGTCGGGGCTGTAGTCCCGGTCATATCCGTCTACTATGATCCAACTAATTAAACACGCTACTATGACCCCACTAACTAGCACACTATAATTGGACACGACCAACTAAATATTGGGACCGTTCTGCTATGACCCTATTAAATAAATATGCTCCCGACTATTTTAGACAGGACCAACTAACACACTAATTTTAATATGGACACTACATCTTCCTTTAAATTTTCTCAGCCGCTGGGGCATATCTAGGTATTCTGGTCCAACTAATTAAACACAGTACTATGACCCGGCTAACTATCACACTATAATATGACGGGACCAACTGAATATTGGGACCATTCTCCTGTGAACTGACTAATTAAATATGCTTCGAACTATTATAGACAGGACCAACTAACACACTAATTTTAAAATAGGCACTACATGTGCCTTAAATTTATCTCCACCGCCGGGGCCGTAGGCCCTGGCCTTATCCGGGTATTATGGTCTAACTAATTAAACACGCTACTGTGACCGGTTAACTAGCACACTATAATATGACACGACCAACTAAATATTTAGGATTGTATACGCTTTTAAATTTTCTCTACGGCTTGGCTTCCAGGCTATATGATCTAACTAATTCAACACTCTACTTATGAGCCGACTAACTAGCACACTATAATATGATCGACCAACTAAATATTAGGGAGTGTATCGCTTTTTAAATTTTCTCGACTGTGGAGGCCGTAAGTCCCGGCTTTCCGGCTACTATGATCAAACTAATTAAACACTCTACTGTAACCCGACTAACTAACACAATATAATATGATACGACAACTAAATATGTGGTAACTACACGTGCCTTTAAATTTTCTCCACCGCCGGGGCCGTAGGCCACGACCCTATCCGACTATTATGGTCTAACTAATTAAACAGACTACTGTGACCCGACTAACTGGCACACTATAATATGATACGAACAACTAAATATTGGGACCGTTTTGCTATGACCATATACGAAAATTGCATGTGAAGATACTGATCGACCGACCAAACAAATGAATAATTTACAAAACTCTAAAAAGGTTGAGCCTTGACCGAACATGGAAAAATTCGCTAAAAGGTTAGAATAAATCTGTATTTTCTCGAACATGGAAAAAATCGACTAGAGGTTGAGCGCCGGCTACTATGATCCAACTAATTAAACATGCTACCGTGACCCGACTAACTAGCACACTATAATATGATACGACCAACTAAATATTGGGACCTACTAATTAAATATGCTCCGACTAACTAAACATGATGTCGACTATTATAGACATGACTAATTAACACACTAATTTGAATGTGGGTACTACTTCGACTTTAGAATTTCTCCACCGTCAGGAGGTAGTAAGACCAGGCCCCTTAACTACTATGATCAACTAATTAAACACGCATCGTAACTCGACTAACTAACACACTATAATATGATACGACCAACTAAATATTGGGACCGACTAATTAAATATGCTCTCAACTGACTAAACATGATGTCGACAATTATAGACAGGACTAACTAACACACTAATTTAAATGTGGGTACTACTTCTGCCTTTAGAATTTTTCCGACCCGACTAACTAACACACTATAATATGATACAGTCAACTAAATATTGGAACCGACTAATTAAATATATGCTCTCGACTAACTAAACATGATATCGACTATTATAAAAAGGACTAACTAACACACTAATTTAAATGTGGGTACTATACACTTTTTAGAATTTCTCCACCCCTGGGGCCTAAGGCCGGCCCCTTAGGATACTATGATCCAACTAACTAAATATGCTCCCGACTAACTAAATATCCAATATTGGGACTGTTCTGCTATGACCCGACTAACTAAATATGCTCTCGATTATTACATTTAGTTTTTGTTTAACTATATTATATTTAAGTTAGTATAAACTTAGAACAACTTTTCGAAAATCAACAAGAGGTTGAGGCGTCATTGCAAAGCTGGCGTGATACCTAGTTCTTTTATAAATGACTTAGGATGATGATTATACAAATATGGAAGCTCTCAAGAACCCTAATTTACTTTCTCTCAACATGACCTCTCCAAATACAAAATATCCAACCCCTTTTACAATCAACTAAGGTCTCTATATATAGGCAAAACTGGGTAGTGGAATACAACTCATTTTACTTCGCAGATAACCACACAATTCACGTCATTCTTCTTTTTACTTCGCCCAAGCCATTTTCAATAAAGTTATTCCATTCTTTCGCCGATAACAACCCGGTAACTTATCGATCTGTTGTCCCATTTCTTGCGTAACAATCCATCTTCGTATGAAACCCCGTTCACTTCATGTGGTTGTCTCTTCGTTAATTGCTTTCTCGCTCGATTGTATTTATCTCGCTTGTTGTCTATCAATATTTATTTCGCAGATCTGATATTCATAGTGGATTTATCCTTCGCAGATCGAATATTCGTAAAAGTAGCTATGACACTTGATTTGACCTATCACTGACGTTTCCCCTCGGGTTGAGAAAAAATCTTTTGTTCTAAGATTTACTTCGCGTATTTCGTTTAACTTCGTTCGTCCATGGTGCGAGTAGGATTTCCATACCTACATTTTGTCTTTTCTCATTCTATTCGCAAGGATTAAGGATGGAAAGAGAATCCCGCATTACATTCGTAACCGCCACGTTTCCATTATTCTGGCTTCCATGTTCCCCGCGCGCGATATTTGTTACCGCCCATATCCGGTTCCACTTCCTCCACCTTTCCTAAGACCTGCCTTTGCCGGTTACTTTCTTCCTTACTATAAATATCTCATTCCTCTCCTTCTCTATGGTTTTTTCCATTCTTCATCTTCTTCCCTCCTGTTTGCTCATGCAATTGTTCTTCTCTGCTACCAGTGTTTTTTCCATAGTTTCCTTTTTGTTTTCAAAACTTCAAAACTTCAAAACTTTGTTGGATTTTGTGGAAGGAGAGGAATGGAAGAGTTTTTGGAGGTCGCGACAAGAGTGTGCAAGAAAATATTGATTTAGTTAAGCAATTGATAGTCTTATGGTCTTGTGACAACAATACTTTTAAGTATGTTGATACTATCTTAATTTGGAGCAATTGGGAGACTCTTATGTGTATGTAATCCTTGTATTAACCTTGGTTTGATCCTTGGTTCCTTTTTTCTTTTTTAATATAACCTTTTTCTTCGAAAAAAAAAAAAGGTTTGTCTGAAAATCAATTTCTGTCCGACTTTAGGAAAAGTCCTCGTTGTATGATGGCTTCGAGAAAAAGACTTACAATCAATTATGATTTCCTTGTGACTGAAACGGGTTATGATTATTAGCTATCGGGAAAAGCCCACGGATTTCATTGCTTTACGGAAGGGTTTAGGTTAGTCATGAGGTACGACTTGTTTTTAAAAAATTTGATGTATAAGACAAATAATTTGTCAATGCATATGGACATTTTGATGTGCAACCTTTAATAATGCACACATACTCGTCTAGATCCTCATGTTCAACTTGATCATTTATTTGATTTGGGTCCTTCACCTTGGTTTGAATTTAAATTATTAGGTAAAGTACCGGATGTTGTAGGTGATTCAATATTTTGTGATATATTCGGTCACACTCGAGCCAATCGTTGTATTTGATAATTTTTTAGAGTTTGTAGAGTGTGTCCAATACAGTTGTTAGTTGTCTGTTGGGAATTCTTCAAAGACAATTCATATTGGTTGTTGGGAATATTTGTTTCCACAAAAAACTGCTATCAAAATTTGACGTCCTCAGTTACGCTTGTGGAATTTTTTTTTTTTTTTTTTTTTTTTTTGACGAAAAAAGGGGAAATTATATTAAAAAGTAAGATGTCACAATGGAGTGACGTTATACAAAGAAAAAAGAAGTAATCAACAATTTCCAATAACAACATCCCAGTTTCAAATTAGGGTACTCAAAGAGTAGCCATCAAAAATCTTAATAGGCACTGCCCAATTAAAAAGAGTGCTCTTAACATAATTATAAGTTGATTAATATTTCTTCTTCTATTCTCTTAAAGCCTTGCATTTCTTTCGTGCCAGATTGTCCACCAAATGCCAAAAGGAATAAGAACCCACAACTCGTTCTTCATATTCATACTCTTCTTGATTGGCAATTCCCAAAAAGTAGATTTAACATTATCAGCAAAAACCCAATCATACCTGAAAGAATTCAAAAAATAATTTCAGATCTTAGATGTTTCAAGAACAATGATGGAAAAGATGCATATTAGTCTCTGTTCAAGATTACTGAAAAGGAATATATACGTATTTGATTTAGCCGCCTTGAAAAGAAAATCTAAAGTAAGAGCTCCTTTATAACACAAAGTCCATACTAGAAAAGATACTTTTAAAGGAACCCGAGAATTCCATAACCGTTTGTGAGGGAAAATGATATAACCATCAACATCCAAAGATTCATAGCAATCCGCATCCCACTGTCTAGTATCATTCAAATCTGAACCACCCACAATATCAGCTGGGAAAAAGGAAATCAACACGAGGACTTCCGAAGAGGTCACCCATTTTAGAAATAGAACCGATATAAAAGATAAATTCTAGAAAATTGCATATTCAGGAAATGCTCTCCAATCTTCACTTGTCGTTCACGCTAGCCCTAAGTGCCGAAACTTTACATTATTATATTAGGTAGATCACGCCATTATAATTTCAAGGAGTATACGATATTGACACCCTAGGGAACATTAATATGATTGCAAGAGCTTCAAAGTGAAGGCCAATTTGTTGCATGCATGCCCAACCTGCTTTCAAGCATGAAATGGTAGCGTAACCTACAAAATAACTCTAAAAATCGGCTGGATGGCCTATCTACCCAGGGGTTAGTGCTTGAAATTATCACCATTTAAATTTATGGTTCACTATGGTACATCCTTGCCCAATAATTTAAACCTCGTATAGTGGTATGTACACCATTTTTTTCTCTCTCTCAGGTCTGTTCATCTAGTCTCTCCTCCTAATGATATTTTGAGAAAAATACTGATATGATGTTATTTCTTCGACTCTTACTAAAAAAAGAGAGAAAAAAAGAACCAAAGACCTCAATCAAGCATCAATTATTTGTTGGAATATTTTCAAGCTGCGCTATCCAAAGGGGGTCTGGGGGGCGTATCCCCAGTGTGGTCGACCCGACGGAGTCGGGTCGTGGGGGTCCAGGGGGAGCCCCTCGTGGGGTCTAGGGGCAACGCCATGGAAATTTTTGGTGGTACGTAGCTTGTTTCGACAATTAGAATCATATCCAGAATCTTGATTCCAACTGCCCATAATTCATGTCGATGATGAAGAGACTCATCGTTTCGACGCAACGAGACGCCATTCCCAACAGAGATCTCGAAAACCTCTATAAATAACATCTCTCGACTCGTTTATCATCATATCAAAAACAATCTGTTTTCTTCTTCTCTAATAGCATTATCGAGAATCTTATACGGTGTGATTCTTGGTCGGGTCAAGGAAGTACAATCCTTGAATTCGATTACGGTGTTAGGGCTTCATTGAATCACGAGGGCATAATTCGAGAGGCCTGTTGTACTCGCCAAGTTAATTGGGAAAGGTCGAATTATTGTCTAAAAGAATCGAAAGAGCCTTGAAGTCGGGGGTACACCATTGTTCGGTTTATGTTTTTCTTTATTCATCCTCTTGTTTTTAACCCAATTTTCCATGAGGTTTTAGACAATAAATTTCGATAATGGAGGGTGAATCTTCAAATTCAAATGTTACTACTCAATCTTTGCAAGTGATGAAACAAACCCTAACTCGATTGGAACGTTTTGACGATGATAATTTTACTCGTTGGCAAGAGACTGTGAAGTTTTTCCTGATCACCATCAAGTTGTGGTACATACTTGAAGACGGTTTGGATGAAATTCCTGCACCATCAGAAAAAGACATTGATGATTTGAAGGCTAGAAGGAAGAAGCGTCAGGAAGATGATTTTATGTGTCGTGGTCATATTTTGAATGCCACAGGAACCGGTGTTTACAATGCCCATCGAAGTATTTCATATGCAAAGGAATTATGGATTACGCTTGACAACAAATACAAAAAATCGAAGCAAGCAACAAAAATTCCTAACTTGCAACTTCATGGATTTTAAAATGGTTGTGATGAAGTCAATCATTGCCCGTGTCGGATGAACTTTTACTCATTGTTAATCATCTTAAGGATCTTTGGAATTGATCTTCCTTCTGCGTTTGTTGTCGAAGTTATTATTTCTCGTCTTCCCCCTTCTTGGAATGGTTATAAGAAGAAACTTTAGCATGCTTAAATCGACTATGGTTTAGAGGCATTTCGCCATCTTCGAATAGAAGAGGACTCTCGTAAATGAGAACTTAAGGATAGTCCATCAAAAACCATTCTAAGGTGAATATCGTAGAAGAATCTAAGACACCGAATTCCTTGAAACCTAAGAATGATACTTTCAGTTTAAGAAGCATCATCCCAACAAGAAGAGTAAGAAGAAGGGCAATTGCTACTTCGTGATAAACCCAGACCATTTTGCTCGTGATTGTCGTCTCAAAAGAAAGAACAACGAGAACCAGAAAAAGGAGGCAAATATGGTCGATGACAAACTTGTGATCGTGGTGCAAGCCGCCAATCTTTGTTCTTAATCGGGGGTGGATGGTGGTAAGCAGTGGTGCAACTGATCCATATCGCGTAAGGATAAAAATCTTTACAAGACATATGAATCGGTTAGTGGAGAAGGAAACAAAGTTGTCTCCGCAAACGGCCAACACAACAAAGTCATTGGGAAAGGCATTGTTGAACTCTCGCTTACTTGGGAAAGAGCACATTACTCTTACTAATGTGTTACATGTCCACGATATTGTAAAGAACCTTGTTTCCGGCGACCTTGTTATGAAGGCTGGATTCAAGACGACCTATGAGTCTAATAAGTTTGTATTGTCCAAAAATGGTGTGTTTGTTGGACAAGGATATGCTTGTAATGGGATGATTAAGCTTAATATAATAAATAATGGTTCTGCTTATATTGTTGACTCTGTTAATTTATGGCATGCTAGGTTTGGTCATGTGAATTATGGTTCTCTTAGAAACATGAAACGATTAGGTTTGATTTCTGATTGCAATTTTGATCATGCTTCTAAATGTGAAATATGTGTGCAAGCAAAGATAACTAGAATTTCCCATAAGTATGTTGTACGAAACTCTTCCTTACTTGAATTAGTACACAGTGATGTGGGTGATTTGCATGGTTCTGCCACTCGTGGTGAAAATAAGTATTATGTCACTTTTATAGAGGATAGTACTAGATATGCTTATACATATTTGATGAAATCTAAGGATGATGTTTTTGACATATTCAAAATATACAAAAAAAGTAGAGACACAATTAGGACTAGAAAATTAAAATTTCACGTTACGATCGTGGTGGTGAATATTTTCCTAATGAATTTAAATTCTTTTGTCAAGAGCATGGTTTAATTCATCAATTTACTGCACCTTATACACCTCAACAAAATGGTGTGGCTGAAGGGAAAAATAGAACTTTGATTGATATGGTTAATTGCATGCTTATAAGTTCTAGTTTGCCTAATTCTTTGTGGGGTGAAGCTATGTTGTCTGCATGTTATATTTTGAATAGAGTTCCTTTGAAAACGAAGAATACACTACAAGAAAATTAGGATTTAGCGACTACCTTGATTCGGTT
>JAJJWW010006751.1:0-11015 GCA_023531295.1 Papaver armeniacum
GTGCATTGGCTTTAGTTTTGCCTTTAACTTTCGCAGCTATCGCTTCCTCGGCGTCAACCTTCGCATACAAATGAAGATAAGAAATAGAGGCAACAATATTTGTAGGATCATAATATCGCAACATACAAGGCTCGCGGGATTAATGAACGACGGTGTCGCGAGGGAGTCGCAGGGAGCTAAAATAAACGACGCAATGAATAACGACAGGCAAAACATAAAGAAGACGTGAGATCTGGCGAGGGTTAAGAAGTGTCGCGAGAGTGAATGTTTGTGCATCTCGCGACACTTCGCGAGACATTCCCGAAAATAAAGGGTAGCTTAGTTGTCATCCACTATGTATTACCCTATATAAAGGGCTAAAGTGAATCTGAGAGAAGAGAGATCTTTTGGAATTGTTGGGCAAGTCATTAGGAGAGAAAGTTAAAGAGTGTTTTAATTTCTAAGTGTAATTCTATTTTCTTGTGTAAACAATTCATGGATTCAATCAATAAATATTCTTGATCTTACATCTTTCAATGGACTAATTAAGCAAAATCGAGTAAGGGGTGTAGTGTGGGAAAACCTGCTACTACATATGCGCTAAAAGTGAGGACGAGCAAAGTGATTGACGTAGAAATTGGAAAGAATTTGGGTTAACAGAGAAGAGATTTGGAAAAGATACTCAAGAATTCATTAAAAAGAAAGATGGCTAGAAGAAGAAATGTACAAGAGCAACCAACGATTGTAAGAAGAAGTGGGAGACTTCTTTGGAGAAAGGAGGAATGAAACAGGAAAGAATCGTCAAGGATGAATATGAGAAAGCGATGGAGAAGATCAAAACCAGCCACCGATCTCCCCAAAAGAGCTGTGTAGATTATGATAGAGTAAGTGTACATACTTGGAGATCGATTCGAAAGATGAGAGGGAAGAGGAACAACAGCTGGTGAACAATGGACAAGGAGAGCAAGGAACGAATGGAGAAATGAATCCAGGAAACGAAGAAATCGCAGCATTAGAAAGATTGAGACAAACAATGCACGAAGAGAGACGGCTAGAGGCAGAGGAACGAGCAAACTTGACAAGACAGAATCATGAATTGAGGATGGAAAATATGAGGTTGCAAAATAGGAGATCTAGAAGTAGCGAGAGATCAAATTCAAGATCGAATAGGGAAGAAAGAAGAGAGCTTTACCAACAGAAAGTACAGAGGAAGAAACACAAAATCTGAGTACAGAGCATGGCGAGAGAAGAAGGGAAATAGAAGATCGTTATATTCCTCAGCCCGAAAATCTTCAAAATGAGCGGAATATGGAAAATCAAGGAAACATGCAACTACAAGGACCAAATGACCAAATTTCTTTGAAGGAAGAATAATCTTGCATGGGAGAGAAGAATTAAGAAGAAACCGAGAGATCGAGGATGACATTGAGAGACACTACATTGAACAAAGCGCGACTAGCTCGCGAGAGAGAAAGAATAAGAGTAGAAATGGAAAATCAAGAGATGGAAGAAGCAATCCGCAGAATAACCATGACAACCGCGAGAGAAGGAGGGAACAAAATCGTACCAATAGAAATATTAACGAAGAATATGAGAGGGTGCAGATGATGAGAGCCGAGAGGCAACCAAGAAGAGAGAACAACCGATACAATGGCGTGCGAATGTGACGAAAGAAACGAAAGAAGAGCGTCATGGGGAAAGAAGAGGAGAAAATAACGAGCGGGAAGGTCAAAATAGGCACGAGCGAAGAAGGAGAGAAGCAGAGCTAAAAAGACCAGTAGAATCAAATTCGAGGCAAATGAACAAATATTAAGAGAAGCGGCTGAAATGAGAGGATTCTTTGAATAGTAGAAGGGAAGGAGGAAGGAGGCAGGTTAGACGAAGCCATCGCAGGCCGCGAAGAATCCCTTCACACTAGAAGTACGAGATGGGAGGAATACCACCTAAGTGCAATCTACCTGCATTAACCAACATCTTTGATGGAACAACACATGCGATACAACATATTAAGGCTTATATGAGATGTATGTTACAATGGGAGAATCATGATGCCATATTGTGCAAATATTTCGCGTCAAGCTTAATAGGAGAAGCACTAAAGTGGTTTGAAGGTCTACCAAGGAATACAATCACATCATTTAACCATTTACAAGCCACATTCCTGGGAGCATACATAAGTAACAACTCTTCGCGACCAGGTATTGAAGATGTATTCGGGTTGAAACAAAGGGTTGGCGAGAGCTTAAGGCAGTTAACAATAAGATGGAGGACCATGTGTAGCGAAATGGCAGGACGGTTTGAGGAAAGATATCTCATACTCTCATTTGTGAATGCTCTCTTCGCGACTAACTTGTTGTACATTCAAATTTTTAGAATCAAAAATACAATCACGATGGCAGAACTACGAGAGTTGCAGGAAGAATATATTGCCTTAGAAGAAAGACGAATGAAATGAATTCTTATCCAATCGCGAACACAAGCTCGAATGCCGCGAACGCAAGTTTGTTGCCTCAATTCATCAATACTGGTGGCGAGTACTTCGCAAGGACAAGAAGTAAGGAAAGTCGTGAGGGACAGTGAGAAGATGGTAGCCATGGGAAGCCACGGTCAAGAGGAATTTGAACGAGAAAGGAACTATTACAACCGTAACGGCAATAATAAGATTCAGAGGCTAGATCATGTGCAAGAAACATACGGTGGACGAAGGCAAAATCACCGTGGAGGCAGAGAAGTCGCGAGAATAGTATGGGAAGAGATTAAGATGCCTCCACCGAACGCTAGTGTGGAAAAGATCCGGGAAGCTATACTTGTGATGGAGAATGTACCAAAGACCTTGGAACGTGGGAATGGAGCCACCGCCAAAGCGATAGAAGTCATGAGTTTTGTTCTTACCATCGCTTCCATGGACATCAGACAAACGATTGTAGAAACATAAAGAGAATTATTCTCAGGATGATTGATCAGGGGAAGCTAAATCACTTTCTAAAGGGAGAAGAAACAGGCCAAACATTACCACCACCACCGAGAGATGCACGAACAGTGTCAGCGAAAGGAAAAGAAACATTTGTTATAGAAATTGGAACAAAAGCTAGAAATTTGAACTGCAACTCTATCGTCCACTCCTATCGCACAATCGAAGATTTTCATGATAACGTGCTCAGTAGAGTCTTTGCGAGAGATGCTAATGATAAAGAAATAATGAGCTCCGGCGAGAACGACTTGATTAGAGAAGTGGCAGCTGAAGACTATCTCTTTCTCTGCAGATGAAGTGCCAAAAGGAAGAGAAACACATGATAACCCGTTGGTTGTGAAACTAGAGATTAACCCAAGACCAGTTGATGGAGAAGATGACGAAGCAGAAGCTTGCTGGGCGATCAACCGAATCCTAATCGATCTTTGGAAGTTCGGTGAATATTCTTTTTTACCATACTTATAAGACGATGGGAAGAAAGGATGAGGATTTGATCCCCTCAACATACAAGATATATGGCTTTAATGGCACTGCAAACAAACCAAAGGGAGAGGTTCACATGAGAATACCTCTACAAGGGTTATCAACTGATGTCTTATTCTGTGTGGTTGACGTGGAATCCCCGTATAATGCACTGATTGGGAGACCCTGGCTTCATGAAATCTTGGGGGTCGCGTCAACATATCATCAATGTATAAAATTTCCACATCCAAACGGCATTGGTATCATACAGGGAGACTGGAAGGAGTCGCAACAGTGTCATGAGGTCGATATAGAAAGTCTGCGAAGAAAGAAATGCCAAAAGAAAGGGTTGGAAGCAACATGAGAAATGAACAGAGAAAGGAGAAACTGATGGTAGATGCTATAGAAGTGAGGGCTGAACATATCTCGCGAGGTGAAATCCTGGAGACAGACCAATATTATGACAATAAAGAAGCAAAAGATATGAGGAACAAAAAGCATAAGAAGTGAATAATCAATAAAAGCAAGATGCAAAGTAGCAGCTGAAGTAATGATGTGCGAGAATCTCGCAGCCAAGAGTAAAATGAGAATTCGACTAAGAACAAATGAAACAGAACTATGCGAATACTTCGCAAACAAATATCAGCAAAGAATGAAATATGAATGATTGAATGATTTAACAAATATGAATGCGCAAAAGAATGGGACGAACCTTTATGGCGTACACCCTAGTTCGCGAATAACATTTCGTAAGAGGCAAATGTAAGACCTAAAGTGCGTCATATAAGGGGGTATCACTCGCCATGGTTGGGGAAGGTTACACCGCTCCCGAAGCCTCGAACCATGAAAATTTGGGGCCCATGAAAGCCTATCAGGAGAGGTACCTTGGATTCCCAACTATATATGTAGGTTATACCCTGGTTGGGCGACCGAGGGCCTCTTCCAAGGAGTCAGTGTATGCTCAAGGCGCCGAGGTACACGGTTGATCCAGAGTGCCCGGGATGGATGAACCTACCCTGGCCATTCTTGGCAAGTCTTGGCATGCGTTGCACTCGCCCGAAGAAAACTCCACTTAGGGTGCAGTCTCGTAACCATAAACCATATAGGTATAAGGGATAAGAGGCTGCGAAAACAACTGGTTGTTGTTAAGACCGGATGGGAGGAGCTAGTCTTGTATGGCCGATGTTTCGCCTCCTTGAAGGGGCAACCGGGGAGATGATAAGGGCGACGCTTTCCATTAGGGGAAGTGTCAAAACAGACGCAAATGTCATGAGGCTTTGTTTTCGCAAGGAGACTTAGGCTTGTCATATTTGTGCAATGATCCTGAAGAGGCAATAATACTAACGCGAGGGTAAGACGAGATCAATGGGTCTTTACATGAAAGTGTACGGACGTCTGCGATTTCGTCGCAAGACGGCAATGTCATGGGGCTCCATGTTCGCAAGGATATTTAGGCCTGTCATATTGTCGCAAACAAAACATCCTGCAGAGGCAAAAATACTTGAAAAATGATAAGGCAAGATCAATGGGTCTTTACATGCAAGTGTAAAGACGTCCTGCGATTTTGTCGCGATGAAAGGTGGCAGGGGAGGACCTCTAATTAGGGAGGTCTAACTTGGAAGTCCACACAAAAATGATAAGGCAAGGTCAATGGGTCATTGCACGAAAATGTAAAGACGTCCTGCGATCTTGTCGCAACAAAAAGAGAGAGAATAAAGATTACCGAAATAACAAGTGGGATTCTTAACTTATGAAGACACTCGCGACCTCGTCGCGACGATACATTTCGCCAACAATAAAATTATTATCCAACAAAATACATGATGACAACTGAAATCTTCCATCCAAGATAAATAACGAGAGGCAAGTATGGGAATGGAGAGGATGAAATATTGTTATTCATCTTCTGATGCAAGAGTTATATATCAATGATGTTAGTCAATTATATTACAAGGAAGAATTGCCAAAAAATGGGGAGTAAAGATTGAATACAGGGGGGAAAAAATCCAAGAAATACACTATAATAAGGATACGAAATTCACGAGATATTACAAGCAGAGAAAGAAAACAAAAAGAGTTATCTCTTTGGTGATTCTTCTTCTTCCGATCCTTGATCCTATTATTCTCATCGCTGAGAATTTTCTTCTTCGCTTGACCTCGCTATCGAAACGTCCGAAGACAGGTAGATTCTCGGGAACCTTTTCAAGGAGCCGGGGATATGAATGTAGAGGGATATTGTGGTCCTTACAAACATACTCCATGCCTCCATTGCGAAAACGAACGGCATCATTATTAAAGTTCTCCTTTGTCGTTAGAAATTGTTTCTTCATCTTGGAATATTTATTCTCGCGAAGGGAGAGACTCTTGGCGAGCTGTTGTTTTTCAGATTCAAGTTCTTCAATTCTCGCTGGGAAATTCCTTGCGAGTTGTTCTTTTTCAGATTCAAGTTCTCTAATTCTAACTTGAAGCCTCTTCTCAGATTCTGCAAATAAGAAACAACAAGTTAATAATTTGCAAGCAATACCACGTATAAGTAAGAAGCGGTAAGGTATAATAAGTAACCTTCTCTATCGGATATCATATCTTTAATCAAGGAAGTATGCTCGGCATGAAGACTAACATCAACACCTAGGTTATTCTGGCATTATCTAAAACTTTCGCAGCCAGCGAATTCATCATCACTATTAATAACAAGAAGAGAACGAACTTGCTCTTCTCTCACGCTTAAGCATAGTATTCGATGAAGGAGTTCATCTCGTTCAACTTGCACACTAAGAAGAGATTTGTGGAATTATCGCTAACGCCTTGTGCACCTCTGTTAGTAATGCGATCGTTCTCATCTATGAGATCACTAATTTTCTTTCTTAAAGTCTTGATTTTCTTCTCGGAATCAAGGTACATTCGTTTAAAGCGATTAGTTAAATTTAAATTAGATCTGTGTTCAATCTTTAAAAGCTGATGTTTGGACTGAAGATCCTTTAATGAAAGGAGGTTAATTTTATCTGAGGAACTACTTAGAGATTGATTGAGGTGTGCGAGAAGAAGGTCATTATCCATGGGTTCAGGAAATGTATGGAGAAGAATAGCCTCATCGGAGAGATTATATACATCTGCGAAGGTAATAAGTTAGGTAGTAGTATGCGACCGATAAGATAGAAATAATAAAAGGAAGTGAAATCTTATACCATAAAGTTGCTGATTAGCGTTCTGAAGAGAGGACACCTTATCCCGTTGGGAGTCAAGTTCGGTATTTAACTTTTGAATTCTCTCATCTTTATCGCGAGATGACGCAGCTTCAGTCTCTAATTCTCGAATCTTCTTGCTCAATTGCGAATTCTTCTTCTCAAGATTGTTGCGTCTTCTCTCGAGATCTGAGGCAACTACAAAGGAAGTTCTTCCAACCTATAAAAGAAGATAGAAAAATTATTAATATACATATATTTAAAAATTTAAAAAGGGAATGTGACTGCACACGTACCAAAGATCCCAGTGCATTTAACAAGTCAGGAGACACGACTCTAGAAGCTCCATTGAAAGAATCATTGCCTTCTAGTAAAGCGGCATTACACACATTTGCGAGAGTCCCGCAAAGAGAAGCCAGGGGAGCATCTCCCATTCCTTGGAAAGAGTCTGAGAAGATGCTAGATAACCGATCCATAGGAGAACCGGCCAGTGGAGTTTCTTTAGCAAGAGAGCGATTCGAATCATGGTCATCCTCATCAAGAGATTCGGAGTTTGAGTTAAGGCGAGAAGAAGATTGAATCTTTCGCTTTTTAGTTAATGGAGCAGAAGATTTATTTTGGTGAGCGACAGTTTTGCCCTTACTTTTATTCTTCGCGGCTACAGCTTCTTCAACTCCAACCTTCGCATATGATTAAAAATAAGAAACAGAGGCAATAATATTGTTTCAAATGAAAAAGGAAATGTTTCTTACTTCATCCGTAAGCGATCGAAGTATTGTCAGCGTACTCTCCAACGGATTATCCTTGTACTTTCTTCTCAATCTGGCGATCTGAGAAATTTCACAAACTCAGCAAATATAAAAAGAAAATTGCGAAAGCAAGATTTGAAGTAGAAAACATACCTCTTTTGCTTTATCAGGCCATTTGAATTCCCAAGGATGATACCCTGCGAGATTCGCAGGAAGAACGTGCGGGCCCGCGATATAAGGACCATTTAAAATCAAGGGTACAACCCACCATTTCTCATCTTTGGAGTGGCGAGGAGTAGTATTATTACCCGGATGCCAATCAATATCCTGCATGAGCAATTTATCCTCAGGGACATTATCCTTCTTTTTCGGTAATGCCCCAAACGAGATTTCGCATTAACCATCTTTATCACTGAATAGTTTTCAAAAAAGTTCTCTACAGTGTACTTCTCAGCAGCTATTTCCAAGTCTTTGAAATCGGGGTGTCTAACAGTAGCAGGGTATAAAGATCCTTTGCCAGCACCACGATTCGCGAATTCAAGCATTAGGCGAATGCAATCGCCACTCAATTGATAAACAGCCCGAGAGAATTTTCATGGGCCAAGATTTCATAAAATAAAGGCATCTCAGGATTGTACAAGGGAATGGGAAGTCCCGCGAGAAGCTGACCTAGCGAGACTATAATCTTTTGATCATCACATTGATGATCGGAAAACAACTTTTGCGAAAAGAATAGATGAAGGTTCTTGATGGGGAATGGTTGTGAGTAAAACCCTTCTCGAGTAACTTCATTGAACTTCTTCAAAAGAAGCTTTGTATGCACGACGATGAAAGCCATTTATCGGTATGGGAATGGATGGAAGATTGGAGATTAGAATCAGCGTTAGAAAAGATGAAGAAAAGATTTTTGAAAGAGTGAAGCGCAAATTGCGAAGAAGAGAATCAAAGAGAAGTTGAGAGAAACTAAAGAATGAAAAGGAGAGGAAAAGAAACTATATATAGGAAAAAGATCCTCGAGAAAACGAGGTCATTTAATGCGAGAAGAGACATGAACGGTCGAGAATAAGCGGTTGAAAGAGACGTGTCAAAATCCGTGTAAAAGTACAAAATCAAAGATAAAGATAAGTAGTCGCAAAGACAAATCAAAAGAATCACTCTCATGATACTTTTCCTTCGCAGAGAAATATGAGGAGAGACAGGAGACGATACTACATATACATCTCAAAGAAGCTTCGGAACTTCGCAAAAGAATAGAGGCAAGTACGTACTTTTCAAGTACAGTATTCTTCTGCTCGTTCCTTCATCAACAAAGACCAAAGATTACTACAACAACAGATTTTTCCTTAAAGATCGCTCTTCAAGCAATATTCAAGGAAAAAGAGGCAAGATGTAGGATCATAATATCGCAACATACAAGGCTCGCGGGATTAATGAACGACGGTGTCGCGAGGGAGTCGCAGGGAGCTAAAATAAACGACGCAATGAATAACGCAGGCAAAATATAAAGAAGACGTGAGATCTGGCGAGGGTTAAGAAGTGTCGCGAGAGTGAATGTTTGTGCATCTGCGACACTTCGCGAGACATTCCCGAAAATAAAGGGTAGCTTAGCTGTCATCCACTATGTATTACCCTATATAAAGGGCTGAGTGAATCTGTGAGAAAGAGAGATCTTTTTGGAATTGTTGGGCAAGTCATTAGGAGAGAGAAAGTTAAAGAGTGTTTTAATTTCTAAGTGTAATTCTATTTTCTTGTGTAAACAATTCATGGATTCAATCAATAAATATTCTTGATCTTACATCTTTCAATGGACTAATTAAGCAAAATCGAGTAAGGGGTGTAGTGTGGGAAAACCTGCTACTACAATATTGTTAAATAACATAAAAAGATATTTCTTACTTCATCCGTAAGCGATCGAAGTATCGCCAAGGTACTTGCCAGTGGATTTGCCTTGTAACTTTTCCTCAGTTTGGCAATCTGGAAAATTTACAAACTCAATGAATACAAGAGGAAAGAGGGATTGCAAAAGCAAACTGTGGGGACATACCTCTTCTGCCTTCTTGGGCCACTTAAATTCCCAAGGATGATAGCCTGCGAGATTTGCAGGGAGTACATGCGAACCTGCTATGTAAGGTCCACTTAAGAGCAAAGGAACAACCCACCACCTCTCATCTTTAGAGTGGCGAGGAGTAGTGTTCTTACCCGAATGCCGAGTCAATATCTTGCATGAGTAATTTATCCTCAGGATATTATCTTTTCTTTTCAACCGAGCACCCCAAATGAGATTTCTTATGTCTCATGCCTATTACTTCATAATTTTCAAAAAGTTTTCTACAGTATATCTCTCAGGGATTATTTCTAAATTTACATACTCGGGGTCTCTGACATTGTTAGGATATAGAGATCCTTTGCCAGCACCACGACTGGCAAACTCAAGCATTAGACGGATACAATCGCCGCATAATTGATAGACACTGCGAGAAGTTCGGATGGGAAAGGATTTCATAAAAGAGTGGCATTTCAGGATCATATAAAGGAATGGGAAGTCCTGCGAGAAGTTGACCAAGCGAAACAATAATCTTGTGATCATCACATTGATGATCAGAAAAGAGCTTGGCAGTGAGTATAGATGAACATCCTTGATTAGGAATGGTAGAAAGGGTGAAACCTTTATCTTGCAACTTTTTCTGAGTCTCAATAAAGCGAGGCTTGTACATACGACTAAGTGAAGCCATTATCAATATGGGAAGGGATAAAGAATCGAAAATTAAGATATGATAAAAAAAGATCGAAGATTTGCGGAAGCGCAGCTTGCGGAAGAAGAAGATAAAAGAAAAATTGCAGAGAGAAGACGAAAGAGGAAAAGAGAAAGATATTAAAAATATATAGAGAGAGAAACATCCTCGGGGGAAACGAGAGCATTTAATGGGAGAAGAGACGTGAATGGTCATGTAGTTGCAGGAAATCCCACACTACACCCCTCACTATATTTTGGTTAATTAGTCCATTGAAAGTTGTATAATTGAGAATGTTTATTGATTAATTTCATGAGTTGTCTACACAGAAAAAGTAGAATTACACTTAGCAAGTAAAACACTCTTAAACTTTCTCTCTCCTAATGACTTGCCCAACAATTCCAAAAAGATCTCTCCTTTACAACAGACTCACTCAACCCTTTATATAGGG
Organism: Papaver armeniacum; assembly: GCA_023531295.1. Classification (NCBI taxonomy): domain Eukaryota; kingdom Viridiplantae; phylum Streptophyta; class Magnoliopsida; order Ranunculales; family Papaveraceae; genus Papaver; species Papaver armeniacum. Next base: position 10,527 of record JAJJWW010006751.1, read on the forward strand.
CGATACATAGTGGATGACAGCTAATCTATCCTTTTATTTCGGAAATGTTCCATGAAGTGTCGCAGATGTACAAACATTTATTCTCGCGACACTTCTTAACCCTCGCCCGGTTCCGTGTCTTTCTGCATTTTTGTGTGTCGTTGTTCATCGCGTCATTTATTTTAGCTGTCTGCGGCCTTACTCATGACGTCATTTGTTTATTAACCCCATGAGCCCCTGTATGTTGCGATATTATGATCCTACATCTTGCCTCTTTTTCCTTGAATATTGCTTGAAGAGCGATTTTTAAGGAAAAATCATTGTTGTAATAATCTTTGGTCTTGATGAAGGAACAAGCGAAGAATACCGTACTTGAAAAGAAACGACTTGCCTCTATTCTTTTGCGATGTTCCGAAGTTTCTTTGAGATGTACATTTAGTATCGATTCTTGTCTTTCCTCATATTTCTCCTGCGAAGGGAAGAGTATCCGAGAGTGGTCCTTTTGATTTG
>JAJJWW010006752.1:0-38956 GCA_023531295.1 Papaver armeniacum
TCTCTTCGTCTTCTTCTATAATCCACCGTAATAAAAACAAATCTAAATACAGTCCCGTCGGCGCCAAAATTGATGTAGTTTTATAAGTGGTAGTAAAGTTCGATTCAACCGGACTTGATGAGATTGATTACTCAAAAATATAAAACACTAAAAACAAAGAAAATATATTCACAAGGTTGTCACAAATATCGAGAGATTACTTGGGACTCGTGGATTTCATTTTTTTCATATTCAAGTGGTTCTAAATTAATCTCGCGATTATAGCTCAAAACAAAACAAATATTAACTCTATTCTTTGCCAAAGTAGATTCCATAAAATATTACTTGTAGATCATAAGCATGGCGCATCAAGAATCCCTAGGACTAAGCATGCTCCATCAAACAAATTCGTAATTAATAAACCTTAATTCAATTAAAATCTATGTGGGTAAAAAAAGTAAATAAAGAATTAACTAAATTACCACATGGATGAAATACAACTTCCTCCTTTGTCCTGTTGGGGTTTAGCTCCTCATATTATTCACGTGCTCAAAATAGTTGTTCATAGCTCAAATAGGTGAAAAACAAGAGAAAACTAATAAAAGGCATAGCTTTACAACGTCATATTGTATAAATAACCTGTCATAAATTGGTGTTGAATCATTCTGAGAAAACATGACAAGCTTGGGATATATGTGATCCGTTGAACAACGATACCACATTTGTGATGTTTAAATAAGACGCCTCGCGACTCCGTCCACGTCTGTCAATGTTCTTGACTTCTCTTCTTCACCCGGCGGCGGATGAATATTCCTCGCCTCTACTCGCGCTTCTCCTCGCCTCCGATTCTATCGTCCCCAAACTCTCGACAACCCCTCTCGCTTCGAACCCATCTTTTTATATATAATGGTCGAATAACTCGAGTAAACCTTACCAAAATTATATTTTTCCCTCCACTCCAAGTTACTAGCTCAATTTTTCTCTTCTTCCGCGTCTCGTTGATATCCAAACAAATACGGACTTGATAGAGTAGTAATCTATGCATAATATCTCCTCCCATTCTCACGTAATTACCAAACACAACCCGTACACGTGGAAACTCTCCTTCCCGCATTTTCGAGTAAATATGGATATTATTCCCTTTTTATCGAAATTATCCAACTACCTTTCCCCGTTTTGGACATAGCATTAATTCCATTCCAAACTTAAAATCTTCCCAAAAATTATCGAAAAATCCTCCAACGAAACTCCGAGTATGACTCTCGCACTGCTTTATGAGAAGTTCGTGTAAAGCTCCTATTTCATCGAATCAAACACTGGTCAATCCATTTTGATCAAACTGTGCCCAAATCAATCAATACTAGTGAGAAAATCCGACAACCACTCAACTAAATATCCGCGTAACTCTCACGCAAAAAACATCAATCAACCACCTCGTTCTCCTTCTACCGAGTTATCTTGCCCAAATCGACGATCCAAACCCACATACCAAACTCGCATGCGTTAAGAAATCATTCCACAAAGTCTGCGATTGAATCTCCTTAAAGTCGTCCATAATTTCAACCCTAAACTGCTCACGCTCGTAACATATTTCCGCCAAAATGAATTTCAAATTGAGAAGATGGATTCCCCTATCCGACAAAAGAGAGTCCCTTTAGCAATTGGGGGCGGAAAACCACACTCGGGTGCAAATAGCCATGGGGTCCCCCTTATTAACTGGGTTCCCCTTATCCAAACAGAGTCCGAATAGTAGGTGTCCTTCTGGGTGCCTTTATCAACTTTTCGAGCCGATTTCTCAAAAAACGTTTATTGCCCAAGAATACCTACAAAGACATAAAATACCAAAATAAGTACAAAATGGGTACTAACAATATATATAATTGAGAACAAAATAGACACATAAATGCGTCTATCATTTATTGATTTATATATATTGAATACTAAATACATGGGGTTGGCAAAGATCCCGATACATAACAAGGGAATCGAAAGAATGAGAAGACTAATAGCCAAATACTTATCGAGCTAAAAGGAAGGAGGACTCCACTTGTTGTTGAATTTGTTACAACAAACTAGTGAAGATGGTACTTTGTCTGACAACTTACTATATCTAGTGTACTTTGTACACCATGGTACTCCGACCTAGAAAGAGTCATTCGTCATCCAATTAGGGTCACACCCGCACTTAACGAACGGGATATTGGCTCGCCGCTACCGCTGCCATTAAAATTAGCGGTTAATCCGATATCGTTAAGTGCCACGGAAATATGAAATTCAAAACCATTACTGAATTCGTTGGACTTATTTGATAACGGATAATTTTCCAGACCATCCGTATGTCACAGGACAAACACCAAACAAGTTTAAAACGAGAACAATTCTGAGAATAACTTCTAAATCCAAGAAAACAAGTTCTAAATCCATGCCACAAAAAAAAACATACAGATGTTCATGTTCTAAACCAAATTACATGTTCGGAATCTTGGATGTTCTAGCAAAAAAAAAACCATGTTTTTGCAAAAGAAAAGACAAAGGATTAAAGGAACTCCATCTCCATTTGTTGCAAAGAACCGCAAATGCATTCCTCCATCTCCAGCATTCTCCACCGCTAATCGCATCTCCGCAAATGCATTCCTCCTCTACTCCTTAGTCCTCAACCGCATTTTGAAGGAAAATCAAAAGTGTTAGACAGTGAAGCAGCTTAAGTTGGCAATGCCGCGTGCAATAAGCCAATAAATATAAAAGCAAATAAAAGATTAAGATTTAAGGAAACTTACCAAGAAACACAACTATCGCATCCTTTGAGAGTGAGATCGGGGCACCAATCACCCAAACAAAGCAAAGCTTCAACAAGATCCGGCTAATGAACTCTTGTGAGATGTGAGAACCCCGCCATCAATACTAAACATAGATTCTGATGCTACACTTGTCACTGGAACTTCGAATACATCTCTTGCAATCCTTGAGAGAGTTGGGTACTTAGGAGCATGATTCTTCCACCAGTTTTTAGTTTCATGATATCTTCCCTAACTGTATCCATAGTGTAAAGCTTAGCAGCAGGATTTAAAGACTTCACAAACTCAACAAAATATGGATGCTCAGATATAGTGATTGGATAACCATGTTTAGCAATCATCTTGGCAATAAGTATCCTAGTATAAACAACATCATATTCCAATTAGCAAGCTTAGTTTGTGCATTACTTGTTTTGATTGTAGTAATCTTTCTTTGTCCTTTCTTGTTCTCAGGCTTTTCTTTGCAGGTTTTAGCATGGTAATGCAATTTCTTCGGTTCCTTGGCTACCGTGCGAGGGCATTCTCCTCTTTACAATGTTTGCATTCACTATAAGTATACCAATCTCCTTACCTTTTAACATCTTCTTTTCAATTAACCTTTCAAAATCATTCCAAGCATCGACCTTCTGCACGTAGTTTTTTCTTTTCTTGACTATAATTGGATCTTCATCTACTTCTATTTCTCTTCGCTTCTTCTTCGTTGGAGGTGCAAACGGCAGGGTGTTGAATGAATTCTCGAACCTTGAACTTGGTTTGATGCTTAAGGTAATTGAGATGCAACTGAAAGTGAGGGATTGTCTTGATGAACCAACATGATTGGATGCTCCTCTTTCGCTTTGGGACATGATTAATTTCACGAATCTCAACTGCTCAAACCCTAATTTCTAAACCCTAAATTGAAAATTTAGTTTTTAGGATTGAAATTAAACTCAAAAGAAATAGAGAAGAAGATAACCCTAGTAGTTTTTATAGAAGATGATGATTTGTATAGAGAAGATGATGATTTTTTCAATTGGAAGACGAGGGTTGAGTTTTCTTCTCTTTTTTCTCTCGTTTGTGTCGATGAAGCTAAAGAAGTGATTCTCTCGAAGGATATTAACCTAGGTATAGGAATTTACACGTGCTAGTCACACGTTAGCTAACGGAAATAGCCCGGCCCGGCATCGTTATGGTAGGATAAAAATAACCCAGTACATTATCGGTTACGGATAACCGATTACCGATATAATAGAACTAAACCTAACGGAAACCGGATAATCGGATTCGCTAACGGATAACCGATATCCATTGACAGGCCTAATCCGAATGGATTAGCTCGGCCTTTGATATGTCGCACTCGGTGATTTTGCTAACCATCGGTAGTTTGACAATTGTTCCAGCCGATTCGATTAAAGAATAATCCATTTATTTATATCTGACGTGGTTAACGGACCTAACTGTCTCCTTTGGAATTTAGTCCTGAAGAAGTCGTTGTCATCAAAAATAGGGCGTAAGAAGGTAGGAAGCCAGCTATACTCCACTTAGAAGAGGAGGCAGGCATCTTATGTCTGTGTCCCCTTAATACTCTTCCCCAAAAGAACAGGCATCTCTTTTGGTATTCTCGATTAAGAAATTCGAGTGTGGTACACAACACCATATGCCAGTGCCACTCCCCGCTCCCTCGATTATTTGTTTTTAATCTTCTTACTTCCCCTGATTCTCGCTTTTCTTAGCCGTATGCACCATCGTACTGTACAACTCATCATGTTACCACCCCTCGTGCATTTCCCATATTCCTTCCTGCTGGTTCCATAAACGTGGGTGGGTAGATACTGTCCTCGCATTTTTGAATTTTGCAGATCTTTCTTCTTTCTTTTTTTAATCACGTGAATTTGTGATATCGAGTATTTAGATCATTTTACTCTGTTCCAGAAGTGGTCCTCTAAGATCATTGTGAGTGACCAAGCCAAATCCTTTTTCAGCAGAACAGCTAGCTAAAAGAACACAGAAACTTTGAAAAAGAGCCCGCCAACTTTGAAAAGATGATAAATATTCTTGAATTCTCAGCTAAGTAAATACTTGGCTGACATTTTAAAAGTTGGATCGGTACTGTATTAAACTAATGAGTTATCTTCAGCTTTACTAATTGTTAGTAATTAATTAGCATGTAAACAGTAATCTCATCTTTTGAAATTGTCAATCTCCTATAAAGGGTTATATCCCTTGAATTTGATCTGATTAACTAAACTGTCAACAGCTGCACCAGCTTTTACTTTATTGATGAAAACTAATATTAGCTTGAAGGGGCCTGGTTGTTGACCCTTTATACCGGAAATTGGTCACCGCCATTGTAAGTTAAATGCATTATCAGTGTATTTCGGGTGATTTTAAGTGATTTAGTTGGTCAGGGGTTGAACTCTCGTGTTATAGGTTAGAGGTTCGACTTCCACGCTGATCATATCAAGATATACGATTCCAATAGCATTACTACAAGTACTCCACCATGAATACTCTTAGTTTTAAGAAACAGAAAACGACGTTGTATAATTTTGTTTGGTACCTTTTGTTTTCTTTTCTTGGGGGAGCCCATAATCATCATATAGTCTTAGACGCAAACCATTATATTAGCTGGTCCCAATTATTGGAGGATTCAAAGAAAAATTATAGTGAGGCACTACTGTACCTGTGCATTGATTTCTAGAATATAGAAGGTATACATGGATAACACCCATAATCCTGTTTTCAATACTGATTAGTGATGCGAGAAATAACTATTGCTGATAACCTCTATTGATGAATGACGACATATCATCACTAAAAGACAGCAGAAGCCGTTGTTCATTTAACAAGGCTAGTAATGCTAACAGTAGTTTGTTGCGCGAAATTGGCCTTCATCAACTACTACTCCTTTCCCATTCGTTCATGTCAACATCGTTTGTTCTGCTTCTCTTATCTATTCCTTCGAACAAACAGCTGGGAAAACATATCTATAATATGATACTAGATAGCTTCGTCAAATCGGTTGATCTTAGTTCATTTATATAAATGTATAATAGCCTCCATCAACCACTAACGTTGTTTTACTTATCTTCGTCATCTCTCTTCCAATAATTTTGGGTATATCCATTGACGTATCTTTAAGATCTTGTCCGGTTATGCGGTCTAACTATAGTCCTACGCGGTAAAAAAAAAATTTGTTCCGGTCAAAATTTGCAATTTTGGTTTAGGAGACTCAGGACACTGGTATCATCGCCCAATGATTTTACCAATATACTACACTAGCATCTGCACTTTCTAACAGACTGACTTTGTTCCATAGAAAAGATTATGCACCGGCTAAAGGAAGATTTTTTTCAATTCCAGCAAACCAACTTTGTGGGTGACACACTGATGCAAACTAAAACCATTGCAGGACCACAATATCTGTTGGCACGGTATAACACAACCTGCAAATCAGTCATCATAAGCAAAGAAATGCATGGGTTTGGTTGGTAATTAACAACCCCTAACCAAGATTAGAGCAGATAAAGTTAATCTGTCTTGCTTTGCTATGTTCTCCATTTACAATCCATATGATATACATTCCAATTCCACTATCTAAAAAGCAACAAATCTATAGATTATGGTACTAATCAAAATGTACCATGGAATATACTCTTGTTCTTCATGCAATAGATTGGCTCATCTTGTATTAGTGGAACATGACCAAGATAATTGGTTACTACACTGTATCTAAGTAACTGACTAATTGCTAATTAGGGCAGATTTTAAGATTAGACATTAGTGATTGTCTGAAAAAAGTGATTATTAGGTTGATCTAGTATTATAATAGTGTTTGGATTAGAGAGAAAAATAAGATAAAGATTAAGATATATGCTCAACTAACCAGTAAAGAGAGCGTATGCTAATACCACCCATCCATAAACACATCCACAAGAAAAATATTAGCTCCTCCCAGCCTCCCACTTCTTTTTCTTGCTAGGGTAGTGGGGTTACTTAGTGGGTAATGCTTTATACTTCAGGAAAAGCATAGCTCACAGTATGTGATTGACAAAACAAATTAAGATAGCTGATTAAGAAGTTTAACTAATCAAAAAAATATGCTTTACTTGATATTGGAAGATTAGTGGCCATTTTTATGGATTTAAAAAACTTTAAGATATACTAGATTAATTGGTAGTTAAGTAATCACGACTTGACTAATTAACTTTAGTGTACTTAGTGAATGAATAAAGTTGTGTTAATTTAGGGGTACATGACAAAGCTAACCAATGGTATTCATCAACCAAGAATACACCAAGTTACGGGCATATTTCTTTTTCCCTCCTTTACGATTTAATATGCATTTCTTTTTTTTCTTTTGTGGTGTACACACTTGATGGAATCTAAGCAACATCCTCTCTTCTTTTTCCTTCAGTCCCGACACTCGCAATATTTTTTTTTTTTAAATTTGGTTGGGTCTTTCTTTTGGTTGATCTATAAACCAGGTGCTTAACTAAGAATGAAACCGGATTATGCTTAATATTCCCTCTTTACTGGAACTGCTTTTTTGAAATTCATAACGAATTAAACACCAAAGAATTATGCACCATACATATATCAGTAAAGTTGGAACCATGCGTAGTACTGTACGTTCTATACTTGATTATTACAAAGATTATGCATACAGTACTTTCTTTTCTTCTTTCTAATTCTTTTTTTTTGATCGGCTTTCTTTTTTCTAATTCTTCTTGTTTCGTTGTGGACTGACTGTTCATTTTCAAGTGCAAACTGAGTTATTTTGTTTCTTGAAGCATAACTGAGGGTGGCGAGGGCCAGTGAGTTTTATGTTCACAGTGCATGTCTACAAGATTGCTAATACATGTACCGATTTATGTGGGGTGTACCAAATTCCGTAGACAAATGTTATCACACACGATTTTGCGGGATGGCTTTCCGCAAAAGCGGTTTCTTTACCGTTGGATGATCAAATTAACGGTTAGATTCATATTCAAGAAAGGACCCATCACTTTCAGGAAATGACCCACCACTTTCAGGGAAGGACCCACCACTTCCCCTAAAGGGTTCAAGGCTGTTAGATCTGGGTTTTAGCATGATCTAACGGTAAAGAAGTCGCTTTTGCGGAAAGTCATCCCGCAAAGTCGTGTGGGATAGCACTGCTCAATTCCGTATAAGAAAAAACATCTTATACCTTGGGAATGGTACACCCCCAATCAAACTGACACCCTCTGTTAGCAGCTATGCGTGTCTTAATGTTAAAGTATTGGTACTCTGTCTGGAGTCATAATTTTCTTTTCGTTCTCTTTTTATCGTTAGAGCAATCAAAGGGGGCGACTATACCTAAAGACTAAAAACTAAAAAAAACTGAAAGAAATGGGTTTAGTCCGTGGTGTGACGTTACGGTGGAGGAGTAAATTTGGTGGAGCGGATGTATAAAGGTTCGTCTGACATGGGGCGTAGGTATAAAATGCGTTCGGGTGGGACGTAAATTTAAGTAACGCCTGATGTGGGATGTGGGACGTAGTTTACATTTACGTTTGGTATGAGGCGCAATTTGAAATCACGCCTGATGGGGCGTAATTTAAAATATCGCCTGATGGAGCGCAATTTGAAATTGCGCCTGATGGTCGGTAAAGAAAAAAAAAAAAAAAAAAAAAACAAAACAAAACTTTCAAACTTTCAAACTTTGAAAGTTTGATGGGGCGCAACTTAAGTGACAGGGGATATTTGCGCCTCATTAAGTGAAGGCGTAATTTTCAATTGCGCCTGATGGGGCGCAACTTAAATGTTCGTCTGGTGACAGACGCAAATTAAAATACCATCCCGTCAGGCGTATTTTAAAATTACGCTTCACACAGGCGCAACTCTATATTTGCGCCTCACGGCCAGACGCAAATAATAACTCCGCCCCACTCCAGACACAACTTGTATTTACGTCTCACGACGGCGTAGTTTCAAACACGCTCGACCAAAACCAAACTAAAGACCAAATATGGTTTGGTTTTTGGTTTTAGTCTAGTTTTTGGTCTTTACTCCGTTCGATAGCGCTTGGTTTCTCGACCAAATTTTTAGTTATACTGGTCGACTGTGGTTGCTCTTAGGGTGCACATCTTTGGTATGCCTTTTGCTGGTTGCTAGCCTTGAGAATTGTTCGAGGGGATTCCTTCCTATTGACACTCCCTTTTGACCTGATCATTACATGTCTACGTCCATTAGGTATCTTTAGGTGTACATGTCAACAATAAAATAAGCAAGTTTCTGCTTTCCGGGTTATTTTCTTTGAAATGGAGAAGTGGTTCCATGTCCAGAATAATTTCAAATTACATTATTAATTATTAAATCAACATTTGTGGTTATGTGTCTATGACTATACATTTAACTCGGAAATAAAAAATTTAATCAAAAGTTTGGAAAAAAACATCTTAGTACGTATATATTCTTAGAGACTAATTTGTGGAATTCAATAACAATATAACGCCGATACATTTTGGAAACTGAGTACTATGAATTGTAACTACGTATGACTCAGTATCACATTATATGTACCCGTCCCCTCATGTTTGGCATCAAATTATTAGTTTTGTCAAGTGGAATCAAACACTTTACAAAAGTTGGCCGTATACATTCAGAGGTTATTTGTCTGTTATATATCCAAGTAAAAGCCAATTCAGCCACACACAAAAAAAAAAAAAAAACCGGCAAAAAAGGTTGCATTAAAAAGAAGAGGCAAGGCTAATTACAGACATTCAACCAGTGGCGAATCTACACTGGGGCCAGTGACCCTAAATTTTCTGGAAAAAATAATCTCGTGTAATATTCTCAGGAAATAACTCAGTGCCCTCACATAGTTCACGCCAAAACCTGTACAAGATATACTTTTAAAACTAATTTGACCATTTTTCGCGCATAACCCACTTCCACGAACTAAAACTTCCCTAAAATTAAGGATAATTGTGAGAAAATCTCACTGTTTGCCGAAATCTAGTAGATTTGAGGTTCGTATATGATATGTACGAACAGCTAAACACTAAACACTAATGTGAACACATAAATAACGATGGTATCATCGTGTCCACAAACAATGTTCGCAATGTTAGTAAAACTGACAAAATGACAGAAATGTATGTAATGAAACACAAAGTAATCGGAAAGAGAAACTCTGAGCCTTCGGGCTCGTCCTCGTTTCACATCATAGGGGTTCCTATGATGATACAAATGATGCATAGCGTTAATATATGAAAGTTATAAGTGTTAAGGATACATCTATTATCACTCAATCAAAGCCGTAATTGTAGCTGTATCCTCCAATTCTACAGCTACCAAATTATGTCGACATTGTAACCTCTGTCAATTACGTAATTGAAGCATGCAAAATATGTAATATCTTTTGTAATTAAAGTCCTATATGGCTGATTTTGCTTCAATTGTGTCTTGTATACTTCTATGAGAATATAAACAATTGAAAAACTCTAGAACTAGTTTCATTCGAACTAGTTATGGTTAAGATGAATAAGGTTGATATGAAAGTGTTCATATGGCTAGCTTCGGTTAACTGTTGTTGAGCCAACAAAGGTGTACACGTTTAGGTACGGTTACTCATATCTAAATGAAGTTACTTTTCATTTGTGTGTAACAAGCTAAGTTCGATCTAACGGTTGAAAGATATTAGCTTGAGTCTAATCAGGTTTTCATCTAACGGTGAATATTGAATGTTTTGTTACCAAGGTAACATTAATTGCAAATCCTGATTTGAAGACTATATAAATGAGAATTCTAGCAACTGGGAAACCTAATTCCCACACCTCCTGTGTGATATTAGTTGCGACTAGAGTCGGTTCTCCTTTAACCTTAGGTTTGTTAAAACCCTATAAGTTAACGACTTGAAGACTACATTGGGATTGTGAAGCCAGACCCAACTATTTTCTCTGTAGTTACGTGTTCTGATCTTGCAGTTTTCTATCGTGATTGAGTATTATCTTCTCTAAGATTTGCTCGAGATTTAATCTCCGATAGGCAAGATAAAAAGTAGTCACAAACATCTTCGTCTCATCATTTGTGATTCAACAATATCTTATTTCGCTACCATACGATTAAGATTATTATAAGGTGATTGATATTTCTAGGCTGTTCTTCGGGAATATAAGTCTGGTATATCAATTGGTTCATGTTCACCTTGATTTATCAAAAAACGGACAAAACTCATAGGTATATCTGTGGGAGACAGATTTATCTATTCAGCTGAATTGCTTGGAGGGTTGATTCAGTCTCATCTACATTCTAGTCCGAAGTCTGATAGTAGGCTAGTATCTGCAGCGGACTAATATAGTTTGGTGTTCAAAGATGAACAAGGTCCCCGGGGTTTTTCTACAGGTACAGTTTTCCTCATTAAAAAAACTTCTGGTGTCTTGTGTTTTTCTTTTTCCACAATATATTATTTTATCTTTATAATATAGGACACAAGCAATACATATTCACTCTAGGTAGTTCAAATTCTAATTGTTTGTGACTTGTTCTTGTAGAATTCATATCTTGAAAGATAGATAACAAGTTTCATACTTTGTACCATTGGGATCCTCTTGATTTGGATACTATATTGAACTTGGGTATTGATTTGTGAGATTGTCCAAGAACTCTTCTACACAATCAGGTTCACGGACTTTGTTGTCTAGACATATTGATTTTGGAAAAGATAAGAGAAAAACTCTATATACACATTGTTCATGGATCTTTAGTTAGATCTACTTGCAATTGTATTAGGTTTTTTCCAAACATATTGCCGAACGAAAAAGTTGGTGGTGTACTTGATACCCTATAATTCCATCTACCACTATTATTTCCGCCAAATCCCTACATATGAAACCCGCACTTGTAGTTCTAGGATGTCCTCTAGCCGCCCCATCGGTGTAGATCTTGATCCAGTTTAGGTTAGGGGTAACCCAATCTACCGAGATCGTTGTTGGTGATCGTGTGGTTGGGTGTATTGATGACGACATACCATGTAGCACATGAGGTAGGATCTCCTTTTCTGAAGTGAACTCTTGATGAAGTTTGAATGCCATTTGTATAATGGTTTCTTAGTTTGGTTATTTTTGGCGATATATTAGCTCATTTCTGGCTATCCACAAGGACCAAAAAAAAAAGCAAAACGAGGTAATAATAGAGGTAATTGATTTTGTTTGTAATAACTGTCGGAGTATCGTTTGGGGGATAAGAATATTGGAAGTAATATGAGTGGTATTTCGCTAATTTGATAAGCTAGTGAGAACAACGTCTCATGCTGTTACAAAGACCCGGCGTTGAAGGAGTATGTGTACAATAATTTCTGGTTGAGTGTTGTAATGGGGGCATAGATTGGAAGATGGATATAATTTAGAATATAGAAGGTCAGTAACCCCTCGTTAATCGCTTTCCAGAAGAAAGGTTGTAGTTTTGGGGACACGGTAGTGTCCACAAAAAATTGGTAGTTGGTAGAGAGTTTTGATGCAATTGATCCAATGGTGGGGTTAGGCATTTGTGTCCTCTGTAATATATCTTCCAGTTTTTTTTTGTGCAACCAGAGAATCTTTTCCGGGAGGCTTTGTCAAGATAGCTGGATATTTATGATTTTCTGGGCTGTGAGTGGAGAGGTGTTTTAGTTTATCATGTAACAAGTTATGGGACAAAGGATCTATTATACCGGTCATCGTTTGGATATGGTAGCATTGTGTAAGATCAAGGTATGTAAACTGTGGGGTCCAGCTCGCTTGGATAGGGATTATGAAACCTTTCCCGTAAGATGAACTTTATATTTCAATTGTAGGTATGAGTGATGCCTATAACCTCCATTTTAAACTGGTTGAAGATAATTTGGATAAAATTTCTGCAAATATGGATTGTTGTTTAAAATATTTATGTTTGCATATGCGCGACCAAACATAAATATTGTGCATGCTAATTGACTTGTTTTAATTCGTTTTTGCTAGATATTGAGTCAGCGACGGACCCAGGAATTTAAGTTTAGGTGGGCTATTTTTTTTTTTTTTTAGGAACTCAGAGTTTTATCTCAACTGCAATACAAATGATTGCGGTAAAACACCCAAAGTGAGGAAGGTGCTAAACACGCTACATTTACCTTGAAGCGCAAAATTTTCAATTAAGTCTTTTTACCTTATAGCTAATATGTATATCAAAGTCAATATCTTGATCTAACTTCGCGGCCGAAGGCCGCTCAATTTTTTATGTGTTTTGTAAGTTATGTTTTGTTTGCAAAATATTGCAAGCATAGTAAGTCATGTTATTTTTTAGTTTTGTCCCAGAACGATAGGCTTAAACATAAAAATCTAGTAAGTTTAGAAAGAACGTAGTTTTAGGACAACATTTACGTAGACGAGGATAAAGCAGCTGTACATATATACAATAAATAAACGACTGTAATATGAGAAACATGTCCTCACTCCCCTGTCATTATTAATTGTAAACTATGAAATACAGATGCACATATATTTTATGTCGTTAGATGTTCTCACCAAGTTTGCTTTTCTTTCGGCTATTCATGGACTATCGAAAATCCTACCTAGGCTTTCTCCTTTTCTTTTTTTTTTTGGGTGGGGGTACAACCTAGGTAAGTGTCACAGGTTCGCAACACCCAAATGCAAAACCAACTTGAAAATGACAATTATGCTCCACAGCACAATCTCAGCCAACTTCGCACTTAGCCAATACTTCAACTTCTTGACTAATTGTCTATTCAGCCCATACTAAATAGAGGTTCTGCTCACAAATCTTCCAAGCCTTCTGATGAGTGCCAAATATTGCATATTTCTACATCTATTTATTGGCATTTAACTCATCTTTTGTGCTCAGAAATCAGATATTATCCCAGATTCTGTGTTTTCTTTGTTTTCAAGAATAAATACTTGTACTAATTAATTTTGTGTTTTTAGGTAGTAAATAAAGTTCGGAGAAATTGTGGAGCCAAAAGAGCAGAAAATTGGAGACGAGCGTCTATGGAGCAGAAAGCCAAAGCCCGCTCACGCATCGGCTCACATCACCCTAAGCCGTTGAGATCTCCATCTTATGCATCCAACGGTCGCTCCGTCCTTCCCATCAACACTCGATGCTCCCGCTCAACACCAAATCAGCCTGATTCTCCCTGAGCCGTTCAGATCTCGCGCGCCGCATCCGACGCTCCCTGCACCCCTCACATCGTCTCTCGTTGTACCCGCTCCACAGCAAAACCTCCCACACCCTTATCCATCGACCATCACCTCATTTCCCATCTTCCCTTCTCTTTCTTCCTCCCAAGTAAATCAGAGAAACCCCTTACCCTTCTTCTTCCCCGACCATACCATGGCAGAGCAGCAGCCACCACCGTCTCCTTCCCCTGACACCAGTCACCAACAACCACTGCAACAACCCTGCTTCGCCGCTCCTAGCCTTGGTTATCTCTCACATAGCTTCCCCCTTTACCCGAGAAGCTAAGCTAGAGATAATCAGAGTTAGGGTTTCCTCCAACAGCACATGCAGAGCGACCAGAGCCGAATTCACAGAAGATAGAGGTTTGGGTGTGTGTCAATTGCTATTTCCGAGTGTTTGTGAGTTATAAATTGTTGTTTTCATGTGAGAGAAGAAGGCAGTCAGAGTTTTAGGGTTTAGTTTTAGAATTTAATTTCAAGTTCATTTTACTCTTTGCATGATGTTCTAAGTCTTTTAAACTAGGGTGTAAATGAAGCCCTTTGATTTGATATGAAGCAATTAGATTATCAACTTGTTCTCAGTGTGTGTATTGCTTAGGAAAATAGTTAGCTAATAAACTGAATTTACTCCGTGATCACCGGTACTGTAATAAGACCAGTGATACTAGGGGTAGGTAAGGAGACTTAGTTCATCAATTATCCAATTAAGACCTTCAAGGGAAGGCCTAAGAACAAAGTGAAAATTTGTATTGCATTAATATAAGATCAGAGGGTGGATTTAATCACCCTGGTACCACTCAATCAATAGTCTACAACTTCTTTTGATTATTTACTGCCTTAGTTTATAGTCACAACTCCAACTCAGTCGTATCGACACCAAAATCAGTTCACAATTGCATTACAACTCCGTCACTTCTTTAGAAATCAGTTAGGAAGCCTTTAGATCAACATTACACACACAAATTCCATGAGGATCGACCTGTACTTGCCCTTGCTTCCACTGGCACTGTGCACTTGCAGTATTACATGTAGGCGAAAAATAAACCACATTCCCAAGCCTACCAAGTTTTTGGCGCCGCTTCCGGGGAATTGGTAGTGTGCTGTGTGGCCCATTAGTACTTACCTCACTGATTTTCAACCCACCATTGTACATATTAGCTTGCACTCTTTATATTATCAATCATTGTAGTATAACTTAGATAAAAGCATCTGTAGTTATAATTTAGTTGTAGTTGCATCTTTAAGCTGTCTTTCAAGTAAGTTACCTGCATCATTGCCTTAATTTTGTTGTTATTTTTGTGTTAGCCTAGTTCTCCATCCATCTTTGCATCATCTTTTTAGTTAGTTTGCATCTGTCAAATTTATTTCTTTTATAATTTAAAGCATACAGCATCTGTAAGATAAGCATATAACCTCCATAATCTGCATTTTACAGTTATTATTAACTGTAACTTTTCATTTTCAGTTAGTCCATTCTCTGTAACTTAGTTTTCTCTCAGTTTCTCCTTTGTCTTATATCATACCTAATGTGAATTGTCTGCAATTATAGTTTAAGTAATTTGTGCAATTAACTTTGTCAGATCACTTCTAATTGGAAAGCATCATCATCCTGCAACATATTAAGCATTCCTGCATATAGCATTCTGTTCTTGCCATTTGCATTCCTGAGAATTGTCTCTAATTGAATCTGTGGTGTTGGAGCAGCATATGCTAGCTGAAAGTTGTTAGGAGCATATCTCAATCACTGAGAATCATTGTATCTGAAATTTCAGCATTAATGTTTTGATATTCTTGCCTTAATTGTGCAATATTGAGAACTGAGTTTGATCAGTTGAGTTAACAGGTACCTGTGGAGCAGCTGAAGCAAAACCAAGGAAGAGGAGAACACAAAGGAGCAAAACCACGGTGGATTTTCCTAAACCCAGTGTTATACTGGCGGTATTATGTCTCAATCTTGCTTACTTGAATGAATGAATGAATGAATGATAGCATGTTTGCTTGTTTGATGACCTTTTGGAACTCACCTTTGAGCCAATACTCCCCGAGTGCATGATAACCTAGCTATCTTCCCAAGTATTGCTCTATACACGAAATCGTGCTTATGTGCTCTTGCTCCATTTTTCGTAGCCGTGAGTTTGAGCTACAATTTGGTTAACCAAATTTGCTGCAAGCCAAGTTAACATCAGCCCTGCATCTTGCAAGCTCTTTGTCCTGTTGTCAAGCCTGTTGAACATATTGCTATGATTATATAACCATTTGTGCTGCATACACTGATCATAGCTAGTGAAAACCAAAGGAGTCAACTGACCCTGTTGACATCAACCAAACTTGTTGATGCTCTGTCACCCCATTTGTATTAGTCATTTGCTAATCTTTGCATCTCGTGACCACTCAACCCCTGTGAAGATTTGCTCAATCTCGAGCTAGTACTAAATCATACAACCTCTCGTTATCTCGTGAATGATATAAGCCGCAATTCGTTGAGATACCTTGTCAAGCCTCGCTACCATTTTGCATGAGCTACCCTGTGAATTTTTACCCAAGTGTATTGTTCTGCCCTGCAACTCTTGACAGTATACCCATACCCCTGCTGACATCTTGACTCTGACACCCTGAGCATGTTGTGAAATGCAAGCACTTTGTATTTGCTGATTAATCTGCTATCTGTGAAATTTATATACACTGCAAATATATTGAGATTGTGTATCTGCTGCTGTTACATTTGTACATCAGCCTCTACAATATGTGTGTGATCTTGGGTGCTTGAATAAGTTGTTGAATAGCAAAGTTTGCATTAGCAATTAGCTTGTCTTTCAAACACACAACCCAGCACATGCTTCACCTTGAGTGAGCACATCCATTAACCCAGTGCACCATACACAGTTTTACTCTCTTTGTTCACCTGCCAAGCTGTGCTGCGCATAAGCTGCACTGTGCACTGCCACTGCTGTGTCTCCCTGTGTGCTAGAAATTGGGTGTCAATCTTTGTGATTTTTGCTTTTCTGTCTAGCTGTGTTCATCTGTGCACATAAGCTGTGCTGTGTCTTTCTTAAAACAGCAGCAGGAAGCACTCCCCTGTGTTAGAGATTGCTGTGTCATTTTGTGTAAGGTTGTGTTGTCAGAGCACAAAACTTGTGCTGTGCATTACCAAGAAGCACCCCTCTGTGTTAGAAGTTGGATATTAGTTTGTGAGTTTTATCTCACTGGGCTCTGCATATACAACTGGGCTGGAACCCAGTTCCACTGGGCTGTGCATTTGCACATAAACTGAACCCAAAACTGGGCTGAACATAACCTGGCACCCACATACCTGGGCTGAACATAACCTGGGCCGTGCAAACAAACTGAGCCCACATCATCTGGGCTGGAACTCACCCAATCAGTTGGGCCTTACAACATCAAAAAGCACTCTTTTTGGGCTTGAGTCTGGAATTAGTGTATCATTTTTTGGTTTTTGCTTTTCTGTGATTGAACTTGATTGTATGTTAACATGCTAGATGCGCTAGCTAGGCTATGATTGTGTCTTTTAGAGACCAAACAAATCGACTAGTTAGAATCCGCCCGGACGAAATCGTCAGCATACCCAGCTCTTCCACAGAAAGGCCAAATCCATCAGAAAGCCCAAGCCCATCAGAAACAGAAACCATGGGTGATGAACAAAACCAACCCCGTAGTCTCAAGGACTACATGTACCCAACTAGGGCAAGCCAGCCCTCTTGCATCATTCTGCCAGCCGATGCTTGTCAGTTTGAACTGAAAGCAAGCACCATTCACATGCTACCCATGTTTAGAGGGGTCGATGCTAAAAACCCCTACCATCACGTGAGAGATTTTGAGGATATTTGTGGGACTCTGCGTTTTAACCAAATGCCGGAGGAGTCCCTCAAATTGAGATTGTTTCCTTTTTCTCTAAAAGACAAAGCCAAGTCTTGGCTTCATGCCCTACAACCACAGTCCATTAGAACCTGAGATGACCTCACAAAAGAGTTTTTCAAAAAGTTTTTCCCAAACCATAAGACGGCGACAATTCGCCAGAGTCTAAATGGTTTCGTGCAATTAGAAGACGAAACTCTAGCAAAGTACTTGGAGAGATTCAATGAATTATTACTCCAATGTCCCCACCATGGTTTTGAAAAATGGAGACTCGTGCAAATATTGTATGAGGGTCTAGGTGTTAGAACCCGAACCACAGTCGAGTCAATGTGCAATGGTGCATTTATTGACAAGAGTGCCGATGACGCTTGGACTTTCTTAATCGAAGTCGCTGAAAAGACTCAACAGTGGGAGTCCATCCGTGAACCGAGAAGGACTACCCCCGCAAACAATGTTCATAGAATCGAGTCTGACTTTGATGGAAATGCAAAAATGGCATCTTTGGCCCGGAGAATAGAAATGCTTGAGTTGCAAAAGAATGTAAAATCTAATGCCCCTACTCTCCGTGACCAAATTGAAATGGCCACTTGTGCCGCATGCCATAGCTCTGACCATTTAGTGGACAGCTGTCCAGACTTACATGCATTTCAAGAGTCCAAAACCGAGCAAGCCAATGCATTGTACCATAGGCAAGAGAACAACCCTTATTCTCAAACCTACAACCCAGGGTGGAGGAATCACCCTAACTTCTCTTGGTCTAAAGGGCCTGTACAAGGGGGACCAACAAATAATAACCAAGGATACTCATATCCTAGAAACCCACAAGTACAACCACCCACTCAGTACCCTGTAGAGAAAAAGCCTAGCTTTGAAGACTGTGTCGGTCTGTTAACCCAAAATCTTTCTGAACTTCGCAAAACCACCGACCAACGTTTCACAAACCTAGAACTTAAGATAGGTCAAATCTGTGATGCATTGAATGAGAGAGAAAAAGGCAAACTTCCTAGTCAACCCCAACAAAATCCAAAGAATGTGTTTCAAGCAGGCTCCTCTACCTGCAATGAAACTTCACATAGTCATGCGAATGCTGTCACCACTCTCCGTAGTGGTAGAGTTGTTGAGAACCATGTAGGTGTACCACAGTCAAGCGAGTCTACATCAGACTCACCAGTACACACAACACCGCAGAAAACATCTAATGTAGAGAAAGAATCGAGCATGTTGATAAACCCAAGAGTCCTACCGATATAGATGTTCCTTTGCAAGTCATATACCTGTTGCTCCATTTCCACAACGGTTGGTGCAATGAAAGGGGGTAACCAATACAACGAGATTTTGGAAATGTTCAAGAGAGTTAACATAAACATTCCATTTCTCAAAGCAATCAGACAAATACCCACCTATGCTAAGTTCTTGAAGGACCTTTGCACACAAAAGCGAAAGCTTCATGTGCATAAGCGTGCCTTTCTCACTGAGCAAGTGAGCTCCATAATCCAAAACAAGATTCCAACTAAGTTTAGAGACCCAGGTAGTCCAACGATTACATGCACCATAGGTGACCATACGGTCGAAAAGGCATTACTAGACTTAGGAGCCAGTGTGAATCTATTGCCATACTCTGTGTATGTGCAATTGGGCCTTGGGGAGCTGAAGCCCACACCTGTTACGCTATAATTAGCGGACAGATCCGTGAGAATCCCCCGTGGTATTGTCGAAGATGTGTTAATCAAGGTTGATAAATTTTTCTTTCCTGTGGACTTCATCGTCTTAGATACTCAACCCGTGCAAAACCCAAGTAATCACATTCCCGTGATCTTAGGACGTCCTTTCCTGGCGACGTCCATTGCCATCATCAACTGTCGTAATGGAGTGTTGAAATTGTCTTTTGGTAACATGACCGTAGAGTGAATGTTTTTAACACTAGTCAACAACCCATTGATTGTGATGATACTTGATTTGCATGAGATTAACATGATTGAGAGTCGATCCAAGACTCTTTGCCCGACATTTTGTCAAGTGGACCCTTTGCAAGCATGTTTAGATAACTTTGACTTAGATCTCTTCGAGTCTAAGTACATTGGTGAAATTCACTCGTTGCTTGAATCGTCCCACACATGGATATTGCTAAATGGCGAATGCGGTGGAACCACTTCCACTCTCTCGATTCCAAATCTGCCCCACCTCTTGACACACCACCTAAGCTTGATTTGAAACCATTACCTGATACCTTGAAGTATGCATTCTTAGGTCCTTATGATACTTTACCTGTGATTATTGCATCATGTTTAGACACGGAACAGAAAGTCAACTTTTAGAAGTACTTAAAGAGCATAAAGGAGCCTTAGGTTGGACCATCTCCGATCTTAAGGGTATAAGTCCCACAATTTGCATGCATCACATTAATCTTGAAGAGAACACTAAACCATCTAGGGAAATGCAAAGGAGACTTAACCCCAACATGAGAGATGTTGTCAAGGGTGAGATCTGAAATTGCTTGATGCGGGTATCATTTACCCAGTCCACGATAGTGATGGGTCAGTCCCATTCAGGTAGTACCCAAAAAGTCTGGCATCACTGTAGTTCAAAATGAGATGAATGAACTTGTCCCCACCCGTGTGACCACAGGGTGGCGAGTTTGTATTGATTATAGAAAACTGAACACAGAACCAAGAAAGACCATTTTCCCCTTCCCTTCATTGGCCAAATGCTGGAAAGGTTAGCCAAACATAGTCACTACTGCTTCTTAGATGGCTATTCTGGCTACAACCAAATTCACATAGCACCTGAAGACCAACAAAAAACCACGTTTACATGTCCCTATGGAACATTTGCTTACCGTCGTATGCCTTTTAGGTTGTGTAATGCACCCGCCACTTTTCAACGTTGCATGATGAGCATATTTTCTGACATGGTAGATAAATTTTTTGAAATTTTCATGGATGATTTTTCGGTGTTTGGTTCTTCTTTTGATGAGTGTTTGCATCACCTCACTTGTGTGTTGATTAGGTGTAAGGAAAAGAATTTGGTCTTGAATTGGGAAAAATGTCATTTCATGGTTAACTTAGGCATTGTTCTAGGGCATATCATCTCGGAAAAAGGCATAGAAGTAGACAAAGCCAAGGTAGATCTCATTCAACACTTGCCTCAACCTCGTTCGTGAGGGACATAAGATCATTTTAGGCCATGCGGGTTTTTACCGCCGATTCATCAAAGATTTTAGTAAAATTTCACGACCTTTGTGCAATCTTCTTGCAAAAGATGTTGCATTTGTCTTTGATGATGCTTGTAAGGAAGCATGGGAGCAACTGAAGGCTCTCCTTACATCTGCCCCTATAGTCAGACCACCTTTGGACATTACCATTTGAGATTATGTGTGATGCGTCGACTATCTTTGTAGTAGGAGCTGTTTTGGGCCAGCGAGTAGACAAACTTCCTTATGTGATCTACTATGCTAGTAAAACACTTAATGATGCTCAACTAAATTATTCCACAACTGAGAAAGAGTTGCTAGTTGTTGTGTTTGCATTAGATAAGTTTAGATCTTATTTGATAGGTTCTAAGGTCATCATATATTCTGACCATACTGCATTGAGATATCTTTTGTCTAAAAAAGATGCTAAGGCTCGTCTAATTCGATGGATACTCTTGTTACAAGAGTTTGACCTAGAAATTCGAGATAAGAAAGGGTCAGAAAATGTTGTTGCTGATCACTTGTCTAGGTTGAATGTTGAATCTGCTGATGAATCTGTGCTAATTAGGGAATCATTCCCTGATGAACAATTGATGCTTGTGTATGAAATGCCTTGGTTTTTTGATATTGTGAACTACCTTGCTACGGTAGTAGGAATGCCCTTGCATTGGTCTAAACAAGACCGTTCTAAGTTCTTGGTGAAGTTAAACATTTCCTTTGGGATGACCCATATTTGTTTAAGTACTGCCAAGACCAAATCATTAGGAGATGTGTCCCCAATTATGAACAAAGGGACGTCATTTCTTTCTGTCATGACCATGCATGTGGAGGCCACTTTAGTGCCAAGAAAACTGCTGCAAAGATCTTGCAAAGCGGTTTCTATTGGCCAACATTGTTTAAGGATAGCCATACTTTTTGTGTTGCTTGTGACCGATGCCAGAAATTAGGAAGTATCTCTAAGAGAAACATGATGCCCTTACAACCCATTTTGATTGTTGAAATGTTTGATGTTTGGGGTATTGATTTCATGGGTCCATTTCCTAACTCTAAAGGTAAGTTATACATTCTTGTTTTGTTGATTATGTCTCTAAGTGGGTAGAGGCCATTGCATCCAAAACCAACGACCATAAAGTTGTTCTTTCTTTTCTTAAGGAAAACATTTTCTCCGTTTTGGAACACCTAGGGCAATAATCGGTGATGGAGGTAGTCATTTTTGCAATAGACCCTTTGAATCACTAGTGCGCAAGTATGGAATCACTCATAAGGTAGCAACACCTTACCATCCTCAAACCAAAGTGGCCAAGTAGAAGTTTCTAATAGGGAAATTAAGCATATCCTTGAGAAGACCATCAATCCTTCTAGGAAAGATTGGTCTTTGCGCTTAAACGATGCTTTGTGGGCCTATAGAACCGCATACAAGACTCCCATTGGGATGTCTCCTTACTGGACTTGTGTACGGAAAAGCATGTCATCTACCTGTTGAGTTAGAACACCGTGCATATTATGTGAAGAAGTTGAATTTTGATCTTGATAAAGCTGGTACCCATAGGAAACTTCAACTCAATGAGTTAGAAGAGTTGAGAAATGATGCATATGATAGTGCCAAAACGTACAAACAAAGAATGAAAGTGTTTCACAACAAGCGCATTCCCGCGCAAGTCCTTCACACCAGGTAAAAAGTTTTATTGTACAACACTCGTTTGCACTTGTTTCCGGAAAACTACGTTCTCGATGGTCGGGACCATTCTTGGTACGCACTAGTCTTTCCCCATGGAGCTGTAGAAGTTGAAAACCCAAGCAACCAAGAACATTTTCAAGGTCAATGGTCGAGAGATCGAAACCATTTACGGAGCATCTTCCACCGAAGTTGAGACTGTCGACTTGGAAGACCCTATCTACGTGGACTGATCTAGTTCACTTGTGTACATACATATGGACTAAAAATCCATCTTCTTTACCTTTTTCTTTTTGCATAATTTTTATGTGTGCTAACCAAACTTTTTGTCTTGCCCCTTGGGTGTTTGCTTTCAAAGCATTCATCCTCCCTTGGTTTAGCAACACTCTTGTACATCCGGTAATCTCTTCCCTTTTCTTTACTCAACATAGTTCTCTGGGTATGTGACTGTTTAAAATTTTATCATATGTTGACACATTGAGGACAATGTTTGATCTAGGTTTGGGGGTGTGATTTGCATATAGAGTTTTTAGTCTTTTTGTTTTACTTCCTAGTTAAAAAAAAAAAAAAAAAAAAAAAAAAAAAAAAACTCAAAAATTGCATAAAAACCTCCAACTTTTAGAGATTTTAGAGTCACTAGCATGCTTCTAGCTATGTTTACATAGAGAGTCCGACCGAAATAACGAGAACTTGGAAGTACTTGGAGAACACAATCGGGTTTCTTAGTTGATTAGAGCGTTAAAGTTGGATTTAACCATACATGGAGGGCGAATTAGGTCTTGTTTAGATATTCGGTAGTAGAATTGTGATCACCCATAGTGGAGACTACCCATTTTACATCAAGCGAGGTACCGACCTTCACTCTTTGTGACTTTCTAGAAAAGTTGTTAGAGTGTGTGTCACCGTACGTCAATTCCGGGTAGGAATGGTGAGCTACCCAACTTCGCACCACTTTCAGCACTATTTTTGATCTCTTGAGTGCTAATTTCGTCAATCATGAGGGTGACGTTTAAAGATGAAAACTCCTTCTAAATATCGATTTGCAGTTAGCATCACTCTCTCCCTCTCAATCAACAGATTCATAGAAACACATCATCGTCAGCAAGCGGAGCACCATCAGAATATTTGAAGAATAGTTGAAATAGTCCAAGGTTTACATGCAACAAATAAAATAAAAGAAAATAAGATGAGAATTAGTGAAGTTTACGAAGTCAAGACAATACAAGTTTTATTGTTTTATTGTTATTTTCATTTCATGTATTTCTAAGCTAAAAAAAATAAATAAATAAAATAAATAAATAAATATTTTGTCAAGTTTTTGTGAAGTTCAGAAGTTCATCATCAACAGTTGAAGATCGAAGACCGAAGATTGAAGACGTTTCTATGAATGCTGAGAGAGTGATATTAATTGCCAATCGGGTGAGAAGGTAAGTGAGTACTCCCATCCTTGCTAATGGTTGATTTCCTTTCTTAGAGATCATCAGAAAAAGATTCTTTTTGTCCACACCTTTGTGGAGTCTCCAGAAATTATTTCGGAAGGATATCCTTCTCACCTACAACGTGTGCAGGATTTCTCTCTTTATTCCCGCCGCACACATGAGAGACTAAAAAAGCGATCTTTTTGAGTGCAATTATCATAAAATCCTAATGGTGAGGCGAGAAGTCGAGGCTTATGATCACAATCGAATCCGAATTCTTTCATATGGTATGGTTATTTCTCGCTCAACACTTAAGGATGAGAATGCGTTCTTTGGTAGTTCTAACTTCGTGTTACTAGCATGCGAAACTCTATGTCCTCATAGCTCCTTGGATGCTTGAGACTCTTTTACACTCGAAGTTGGAGAAGGTTTTGTGGGTACACCACTGTAAACCCTCACGAGACTACAACTCGTCCACTAGGGACACCTAGGGGTTTAAAGGCTTAGTGCATACGCTAAATGCATTCGAGAGACCGCGACGATGTGGTATAGTTAGGATTTCTTAATTTTGTTTCACTTGAGGACAAGTAAAATTCAGGTTTGGGGGTATTTGATGAGTGCCAAATATTGCATATTTCTACATCTATTTATTGGCATTTAACTCATCTTTTGTGCTCAGAGATCAGATATTATCCCAGATTATGTGTTTTCTTTGTTTTCAAGAATAAATACTTGTACTAATTAATTTTGTGTTTTTAGGTAGTAAATAAAGTTCGGAGAAATTGTGGAGCCAAAAGAGCAGAAAATTGGAGAAGAGCGTCTATGGAGCAGAAAGCCAAAAGCCCGCATCGATTTGCCACGCATCGCTCACGACATCGGCTCACATCACCCTAAGCCGATCCTTGAGATCTCCATCTTATGAATCCAACGGTCGCTCCGTCCTTCCCATCAACACTCGATGCTCCCGCTCAACACCAAATCCCCGATTCTCCCGAGCCGTTCGGTTCTCTTAGCGCGCCGCATCCGACGCTCACCGCACCCCCTCACATCGTCTCTCGATGTACCCGCTCCACAAAGAAACCTCCCACACCCTTATCCATCGACCATCACCT
Organism: Papaver armeniacum; assembly: GCA_023531295.1. Lineage (NCBI taxonomy): Eukaryota > Viridiplantae > Streptophyta > Magnoliopsida > Ranunculales > Papaveraceae > Papaver > Papaver armeniacum. Next base: position 25,196 of record JAJJWW010006752.1, read on the forward strand.
CATTTCCCATCTTCCCTTCTCTTTCTTCCTCCCCCGACAAATCGGGGAGAAACCCCTTACCCTTCTTCTTCCCCGACCACACCATGGCAGAGCCAGCCCCCACCACCGTCTCCTTCCCCGACACCAGCCACCAACAACCACTGCAACAACCCTGCTTCGCCGCTCCTAGCCTTGGTTATCTCTCACATAGCTTCCCCCTTTACCCGAGAAGCTAAGCTAGAGATAATCAGAGTTAGGGTTTCCTCTAACAGCAAGACAGGAGTAGAGCCGAATTCAAGAAGATAGAGGTTTGGGTGTGTGTCAATTGCTATTTCCGAGTGTTTGTGAGTTATAAATTGTTGTTTTCATGTGAGAGAAGAAGGCAGTCAGAGTTTTAGGGTTTAGTTTTAGAATTTAATTTCAAGTTCATTTTACTCTTTGCATGATGTTCTAAGTCTTTTAAACTAGGGTGTAAATGAAGCCCTTTGATTTGATATGAAGCAATTAGATTATCAACTTGTTCTCAGTGTGTGTATTGCTTAGGAAAATAGTTAGCTAATAAATCGAATTTACCCGTGATCACCGGGTGCGTAATAAGACCGGTGATACTAGGGGTAGGTAAGGAGACTTAGTTCATCAATTATCCAATTAAGACCTTCAAGGGAAGGCCTAAGAACAAAGTGAAAATTTGTATTGCATTAATATAAGATCAGAGGGTGGATTTAATCACCCTGGTACCACTCAATCAATAGTCTACAACTTCTTTTGATTATTTACTGCCTTAGTTTAGAGTCACAACTCCAACTCGGTCAGTATCGACACCAAAATCAGTTCACAATTGCATTACAACTCGTCACTTCTTTAGAAATTAGTTAGGAAGCCTTTAAATCAACATTACACACATAAATTCCCTGAGGATCGACCTGTACTTGCCCTTGCTTCCACTGGCACTGTGCACTTGCAGTATTATATGTAGGCGAAAAATAAACCACATTCCCAAGCCTACCACCTTCAACCAAATACGCACACTCCGCTTGATGCATAAACATAAGCCAAAACAAGGGACAAATGCACCAACAGAACTTAGCTTTAAAACTAGGTCGTAGCCTATTATTTATTGCACACTTAGGGTTACACACTCTTCTTGTTCCGGATTACCCAATCCCTTCACAAGATTAGGCTTATATAAACTTACAAAATCTATGTACAAGTAACTGTCAGGCGGTTACAGACTTACTTTATACTAGACAGTTAGCCAACCGTGCCAACTGACGCCACTACACTATAAAGCTAAACAAACAGGTCCTAGCCTTTAAAAAATCATAAAGAAAAGCAACTTCCGTGTAACCAACTCGAAACCGTCTAGGCCATGTGCCCGGCACATGTCATCCAGCCTTGTTGCATAATGATTGTGTCTGCCAGCCAGAGTCGCGCAATCATTGCTGAGCATCATTCTCCAACGATGAAAGTGTGCTAATGCAAGTCTTGCTTGCATGCCTGTACGCCTCATGCATACATTTTACTTGCCAAACTCATGTGGTATCTCTTGACACTAATCTCGCGTCATTGGCCATGTCCAAACCCTGTTTGGCACATGCCATTCTATTAGCTGCAACTCAGACAAGAACTCCGCATATCTGAATTTGGCCAAGCCACTGGTAATGCACAACAGTTGTGCATTTTTACTTGGCCACTTGACAACCATGTCATAGACCTCCCCCACCAACTGAACTCGACGCCCTAATCGATTCTTTTCGCTGTAGGTAAGCCTGAATTTGTTCTTCAAATTACCACAATGTAGTATCCTTATCCCAAGAAGCTTCGGAGTTTGGCAACCCTTGCCACTTAATCAGAAAATAAGTTCTCATATTCTTCTTGCTTTGTCCTTCAGCTGGATCATCAAGTATAACCTCAACTTGCTTGTCGAATTGTGATCTGATTACTGGTGGTGCACGCTTCGCTTGTTGTGTCGACGTATCCAACAAATCAGGATGTATTTCTTTAAGAAGCTAACATGAAAAGTGGGGTGCACTTTCTGTTAGAGCATTGCTCGATCGACCTCGCATGCGTTGCTATCTCAAGCATGTTTGTCAATGTTAGTGATCAAAACTATAAGTCTTGATTTCTAGCCTATTTATAGATGTCTCGGACTAGGATATAAATAGTGTAGTTGAGCTTAGATCTCTCGGCGTTTATCTCTTGAATACGAAGAACTACTAATGGAATTGTAGCGCCCCAAAATCCCTAATCTGAGTTTAAGACATTGAACCCATACTAGAGATGCTAATAAAGGAAAAAACAAAAGAAGCTGATTGACTGTAAACATTAAGCTTGCTGAAATAAAAACTTCAATCCTTTAAAATGAAACCTTCAGCACAAGTGTAACAGGCCTAGACCCAAACATGGCTATACTTATAACATTACTAACTATTTACATACGGTGTGTTTATGATAGAGGAATATACACTATACAGTATTTACAATAGTACCTTACATACAAGCAAAAAAAAAAAGAAAAAAAAGAAGAACACTTTTAAGAACTATCAATGCAGAACTGCCCACAAAAAGATATCGACGGTTATCACCCTATTCACAATCAATACACCTTACTCAACCCAAACATTAATTTCTCCTTCGGCCGAGTCTACGCCACTTGCATCGAGGTTACCTGTCATTAAAAGGAGATGGAAGGACTGAGCTAAATAAGCTCAGCAGGCACTTACACTTCTCAAAAGAAATCATTAAAGTTGAATTTCAAACAATGCAATTTTGCCAAACGTCGAAAACACACTTAACCCACTAAAGATAGACAGCATGTACTTCACACATTAAGAGAAACCAAACACACACGAAACAATCACGTATACGGAACTAACTCCTTCTAAGCAATATATAATATGGTGACTCGTCCCGCACCTAGATAGCTATATGGTGACTTGTCCCGCACCTATTAAGCATAGTTCGAAAGTGAGTAGATATAAATGAAGCAGTAAAATTCCTATATACCACAGATGGAAACTCTTGTTTCCCATAACATTCATACAAGCAAGCAACGTTTTAGGTCCTTTCTAAGTAGAAGAAAGGCCAAGAGAGTCAACATAGTTTTAGGGAATCAAAATCCAACAATGCATGAATTTTTCTTAAGTACGTAAATATAACTTTGTAAAAAGACATTAATGATTACAAATGAGTAATGTAAGTTCCCACTCAACTGCTACACAAACCTCAACTTCGTAACCCGCCAACTGAATTCAGACATACCTATTCAAACAGTACAACCTGCACAAAGTAGAGTGGTTAAAACTCACTTCAGTTTCAACCTTTAACACCCTTGTAAATTGCACGAGGGTCAAAGTTTCAGTGTGCATAAAACATTCATCTTTGATTCAATTTAAACAATCAATAGTTCCCTAGAAAGATAATAATCTTCGTTAAGACATCAAGAGCTAAAACAATCTCTAACACACTTGTAATCGTCCAAAAAGATGCCTACTTGCCGCAAATACCAGAAAATTCCATATTTTATAATTAACACTAAAATCATCATAAATTAATCAACTCAACTCCAATCCAAGCAAGATAAGTCTCTGTAGATTAGTAGTTTCTAATTCAAGTTGTAAGTTGTCAAAATCCTTAAGAAAAGAGCTGTCATGAGTGCCGGATAGTTGTTACACAAGTTGATGCACTTCAAAATGCAAAGTTCTAACTGCAATATCGATTGTTATGCTGGATTTCATGTTCAACAGATGAGCTAATACTTATTAGTAGAATCTTAGGCTAGTTTAAGATATATAAATGTTAAGACCACTGAAAAATAGAGTTGGCCAAGAATGATGAGTTGCAGTTACTGATTAGGCATATCTTACGTCGAGTAGTTCAGAGTAAGATACTTAAGATTACAATTAATACGTCTTGCAAAGGCCCAAAAACTCATGAGAAACAACCCCAACTCAGATCATTATCTAAAGTGTCTAATTCAGGATAAGAAGTTACAGGTCAACATAAGAAATTCCAGAGATGATGTGGTTTGCCTCAGTTCACGAACATTCTTAAGCCGTCTAACACTTATGGTGACTTAAAAGATCAAAACATACCTAATTCTAAGTCCTAGCATAGACATGTCCCTATCATGAAACAACAGACATATAGATAAGAAACAAACAATCACAAAAGAATGGTTTCAACAGAAGACCCTAACATTCTGGTGTTGCACAGATTCATAAATTCGCTAATCTCCTCTTTAATTCGAATTCCAATTCTATCAAGTTTCAATATCAGACATAGTTGAAAATAAACCCTGGATTCTTCATACTTAATTTGATTACAAAATTGACAACAAATAGAGTGATTGATTCATTGGAGAAGACCTAATATGCGTTCAATTGATCGGAGTAAAAGAAATAAGGTCGATATCGTACCTTTAATCATAAACCAAGAACAAGAAACCCTGCGTCAATTACCTCCAAATCTCCATGAAATTCAGTAGCTTAAAGCGTGAAACTCACCACTTCCAATCACTCAAGATGTAACCCGGGGTTGGGTACGAATTTTTCTAGACCTTTGATTGCATTTCTTTCCACTTGAATCTCTCGTCGATTTCTTTTCTCGTGTATTTTCTTACAGTGACCAAGTACCAATATCTTAGATGGATAAGCTATAAGAGTTCTATAACAACTCATTCCGGAAATACCCCTACAAGAATTACTAAACAGAAGCATGATATGGACCCTAGACGTCAACGTGGTAGTCTGCACAATTCTATCCAAAAAAATGTATTCTAAGTGTGACACAACTGACCTGTACAAATTTAACATGAAAAAAAAAACTAATTTCACAAGAACAAATACAAGACAAACACTCAAACTTGTACTTTGATTAGTCAATAGTCAAAATATAATTATTGGGTTTCTACAATCACCCTACCTAACAGAACTTTTCGTCCTCGAAAAGAACAAAACATACCTCAAGAAAACAGCTCTGGATATTGATCTCGCATATCAGATTCTTTCTCCCAAGTAGCTTCTTCCGTATTGTGATGAATCCAACACACTTTCACTAATGGAATGATTTTGTTTCTCAAAACCTTCTCCTTACGGTCCAGAATCTCTATCGGCCCTTCTTTATATGAACCATTATTTTCTAATGGAAAAGACGCAATCCAACACATGGGATGGATCGGACTCGTAACCTCGAAGCATAGATACATGAAAAACATTATGAACTCGACCCATGCTTGATGGTAGTGCAAGCCTATAAGCAACCTCTCCAATCTTCTCAACAATCTCAAATGGACCAATAAACCGTGGTGCGAGTTTACCCTTCAAGCCAAATCTAGTAATACCTTTTCTTGGCGACACTCGTAACAGCACATGCTTCCCAACTTCGAATTGTAATGGACGTCGACGGTGATCTGCATAACTTTTCTATCCACTTTGAGCTGCCCGAAGGCGTTCTTTAATTATTCTAATATTCTTTGTGGTCTGTGCAATTATTGTCGGTCCAGTCAACAAACTGTCTCCAACCTCTGTCCAACAAATTGGTGATCTACAAGGCCGCCCATATAATGCCTCAAACGGTGCCATACCAATGCGCTCGATAACTATTGTTGTATGCAAATTCAGCTAACGGCAAATGACCCTTCCAGCTACCTTGGAACTCCAATACACATGCCCTAAGCATATCCTCAAGTATTCTAATGACCCGTTCCGACTGCCCATCTGATTTGTGGATGAAAAGCTGAACTGAGATTAACATTAGTACCATATGCCTTATGAAGACTCTTCCACAAATCAGATATAAATTGAGCACCTCTATACGATATGATGGATAGCGGAATACCATGCAACCAGAACAATCTAAAAACGTACGTCTCGTGCTAGCTTGTCTCACCGAGTAAGTAGTCTTGGCCCAGGTACAAAATGAGCGTTTTCGTTAATCATCCACCACAACCCATATATAATCCATTCCATCACTAGTTCGGGGCAACCCACTAACAAAACCCATTGTAACATATTCCCACTTCCATTACGGAATAGTTAAGGGTTGAAGAAGACCCCAGTAACTTGTTTTGACTTTTTCTTGTTGACGGGTCAAGCATTTCTTCACAAACTCAGCGATAGACTTCTTCATTCCGGGCCACCAAAAATTCCTTTTTAAATTCCTGTACATCTTAGTGCCCCCTGGGTGAATAGTATAATGTGATCGATGGGCTTCATTTTAATATTTCATTCCTCAGTTCTAACCCGTCTTCTTCGGCACCCATAAACGATCCACGAAACGAAGAGTTTCATCAGAATGCATCTTCCAATCCGTGTTGTTTTTGTCATTAGCCATGTATAAGTATCTAACAAAGTCTTGACTCTCAACTTGAGCCGTGGCTATCCCTCGAATCAAAGTAGGTTGTACCGACATTTGATCTAAGAATCTTTCGCAAATACCACCATTTTCGATTCTTGGAATGTATAGTCCGCTGCCTTCCTCCAACAACAACCATTCCTTAATCATCAGTTGTGCTAGAATCCCCTCTTCTTACGACTAAGAGTGTCAGCCACCACATTTACCTTACCCGGATGATACAATAAAGTATATTCATAGTCTTTCATGTACTATATCCAACGTCTTTGCCTCATGTTCAACTCCTTCTGAGAAAACAAGCATTGCAAACTCTTATGATACGAATATAAGTTGGATTTTTCCCCATACAATTAGTGTCTCCATATCTTCAAAGCAAACAAAACCCGCTGCCAACTCTAAATCATGCGTTGGGTAATTCTTTTCATGGACCTTTAATTTCCTGGAAGCATAAGCGATAACCTTTCTATTCTGCATTAACACACACCCAAGCCCGATTAGAAGCATTCGTGTACACGTAAACCGCCCCTAGAGTTAATCTGTTAATATCGGTGATGAAGTTAAACGATTCTTCGATTCTTGGGTGAGATTCACACTCGGTTGACCATTCGAATTTAACCCCTTCGTATGTTAATCGACTCAATGGTGATGCAATCTTGGAGAATCCCCGCACAAACCCGATAATAATAACTCGCCGACCCAAAAACTCGGACTTCAAGCGTCCTTGGTTGTCGCCAATTCAAAACACTATCAACCTTTGAAGGATCTACTACAATACCCCCTCTTGATACCACGTGACCAAGAAACTTAACTTCATTCAACCACAACTCATATTTACTAAACTTCGCATAAAGCTGATTTTCACGCGGAATTTGAAGAACATTTCACAAGTGTATTTCATGATCTTTATGGGTCTTCGACCACCTGATCGGTCGCTGAGTCATCCCCTTCCACCATTGTATATAATACTTGACTCTCATATGACTCTTCGGATTATAAGTTACTCTCGGCTCCATTGCATAAAGCTTGCTCCTTGTTGGGCTAACCTTTGATGGTTCCTTTGGGCAATCTCTCTTAAGATGACCCCATTCCCCTTGATTATAGCAATCCAAACTAGAACCTTTTGATGCATCCGGACAGGACTTCTTTGGAAACGTACCCATCTCCCTTGAGGTCTAACCGTAGGTGGACGTGTTGTAGGTGGTGCCGTCTTTGATCATTGGCCATGGTCTTACTAGTAGTGCCAAAAGTCGATTATGAGCGAGATAACATTGGCCGTTTATCTGGACCTTGTCTTTCTGAAAATTGTTGCGGCCTTTCTCTAACTCGTGTTGCAAGTTGATCCTTCATCTCTGTTTCGTAATCAAGAGACCGATTCAAAGCATCCTCATAAGTCCTGATTCGTAAACATGAGAGTTGCTTTCGCATCTCGGATCCAATCCTCGATAAATTTCTTCACTTTAGCCTCATCAATGGCTATTAAATATGCTCCATAACGTGACAACCTTATAAATTTATCATTATAAGCGCTAACGAGACATACCCCCTTCGTTAAAAATATAAACTCATGAAATTTCCTATCTCTCGCCGCATCGGTACATACTTGTCCATGAACAAATCTTTGAACCTATTCCAGGTCATTACTTCACCATCCGCCTTCATTCTGGCCTTCCACCAATCGTCTTTGGTCCTCGAAATCTGTAGGTGGCCAACTTGACCCACATATCTCTATCATCGATTACATGTTCTAAAACATGTTCTGCATGTTGCAACCATTCTTCCGCCTTCTCGGGATTTGGTGGGCTGCGATTGAATTCCTCTGGAGCAATCTTTACATACTGTTGAAGTAACTGTCCAAGTTGATTTTGATTTCGTGCCGGCATAATCAGATCCCCTTGGTTCGAAGTCTGACCTGCACTCTCTGAGTTGTGTCGTGGAGGCAAAATCCCAAGCCTTTCTTCCAATAATAGTTGATGTTGCCTCATCTCTGCCATAAACTTCATTAATATCTCCAGACTACTATTCTCAATATGCTGACCAGTTCCACCCTCCAAACTCTGATTTCCATTATTGTCTGCCATTCTTTGCCACTGCAACAAGAATATAAATCTTAATATCTAAAACTTTACAAGACATATTATAAGCACACTACTCACAAACAACAACAATTAACAACTACCATATTCAATAAGATTTTTATTCTTGATGTCTTTTAACTCTAGCATTTACTAAGCGCCCATATAAGATCTATTAATGGGCTCTGATACCAACATTGTAGCGCCCCAAAATCCCTAATCTGAGTTTAAGACACTGAACCCATACTAGAGATGCTAATAAAGGAAAAAACCAAAGAAGCTGATTGACTTAAACATTAAGCTAGCTGAAATAAAAACTTCAATCCTTTAAATTGAAACCTTCGGCACAAGTGTAACAGGCCTATACCCAAACATGGCTATATTCATAACATTACTAACTATTTACATACGGTGTGTTTGTGATAGAGGAATATACACTATACATTATTTACAATAGTACCTTACATACAAGCAAAAAAAAAAAAAAAAGAACACTTTTAAGAACTATCTACGCAGAACTGCCCACAAAAAGATATCGGCAGTTATCACCCTATTCACAATCCATACACCTTACTCAACCCAAACATTAATTTCTCCTTCGGCGGAGTCTACGCCACTTGCATCGAGGTTACCGCCACTAAAAGGAGATGGAAGGAGTGAGCTAAATAAGTTAAGATGCACTTTGACACTTCTCAAAAGAAATCATTAAAGTTGAATTTCAAACAATGCAATTTTGCCAAACGTCGAAAACACACTTAACCCATCGAAGATAGACAACATGTACTTCACACATTAAGAGAAACCAAACACACACGAAACAATCACGTATACCTAACTAACTCCTTAAGCAATATATAATATGGTGACTCGTCCAGCACCTAGATAGCTATATGGTGACTCGTCCCGCACCTATTAAGCATAGCTCGAAAGTGAGTAGATATAAATGAAGGAGTAGAATTCCTATATACCAGATGGAAACTCTTGTTTCCCATAACATTCATACAAGCAAGCAACGTTTTAGGTCCTTTCTAAGTACAAGAAAGGCTAAGAGAGTCGACGAGTTTTAGGAATCAAAATCCAACAATGCATGAATTTTGCTTAAGTACGTAAATATAACTTTGTAAAAAAGACATTAATGATTATAAATGAGTAATGTAAGTTCCCACCTCAATCGCTTTACAAACCTCAACTTCGTAACCCACCAACTAATTCGGAGATACCTATTCAACAGCATACAACTCCTGCACAAAGTAGTGTGGTTAAAACTCACTTGATTTCAACCTCTAACACACTTGTAAACCGCATTTAGGGTCAAAGTTTGAGTCATACATAAAACATTCATCTTTGATTCAATTTAAACAATCAATAGTTCCCTAGAAAGATAATCCCCTCTATAATCTTCGATTCGGACATCAAGAGCTAAAACAATCTCTAGCACACTTGTAATCGTCTAAAAAGATGCCTACTTACATGAAATACAAAAAATTCCAGATTTTATAATTAACACCAAAATCATCATAAATTAATCAACTCAATGCAATTCAAGCAAGATAAGTCTCTCAGAGATTAGTAGTTTCTAATTCAAGTTGTAAGTTGTCAAAATCCTTAAGAAAGAGGCATCGGGAGTCTTGGGACAGGTTGTTACACAAGTTGATGCACTTCAAAATGCAAAGTTCTAACTTCAATATCGATTGTTATCCGGGATTTCATGTTCAACAGATGAGCTAATATATAAATGTCAAGACCACTGAAAAATAGGGATTGGCCAAGAATGATGAGTTGCGATTGCGATTAGGCATATCTTACGTCGAGTAGTTGAGTAAGATACTTAAGATTACGACGTCTTGCAAAGGCCCAAAATTCATGAGAAACAACCCCAACTCAGATCATTATCTAAAGTGTCTAATTCGGGATGAGTAGTTACATGTCAACATAAGAAATTCGAGAGATGATGTGGTTTGCCTCAATTCAAGAACATTCTTAAGCGAGCCTAACACTTATGGTGACTTAAAAGATCAAACATACCTAATTCTAAGTTCTATACACATGTCCCTATCATGAAACAAGAGACGAGAGATAAAAGAAACAAACAATCACAAAAAAATGGTTTCAATGTAAGACCCTAACATTAGGTGTTAGCGGATTCATAAATTCGCTAATCTCCTCTTTAATTCGAATTCCAATTCTATCAAGTTTCAATATCGACATAGTTGAAAATAAACCTTTGGATTCTTCATACTTAATCCGATTACAAAATTGACAACAAATAGAGTGATTGATTCATTGGAGAAGACCTAATATGCGTTCAATTGATCGTAAAAGTAAAAAAATAAGGTCGATATCGTACCTTTAATGATAAACCAAGAACAAGAAACCATCAATTACCTCCAAATCTCCATGAAATTCAGAGTTTAAAATGTGAAACTCACCTCTTCCAATCACTCAAGATGTAACCGGGGTTGGGTACAAATTTTCTAGACCTTTGATTGTATTTCTTTCCACTTGAATCTCTCGTGATTTCTTTTGTGTATTTTTTACGGTGACCAAGTACCAATATCTTAGATGGATAAGCTATAAGAGTTCTATCATAACTCATTAGGAAATACCCCTACAAGAATTACTAAACATAAGCATGATATGGACCCTAGACGTCAGCGTGGTAGTCCGCACAATTCTATCCAAAAAATGTACTCTAAGTGTGACACAACCGACCGTACAAATTTAACATGAAAAAAAAAAAAACTAATTTCACAAGAACAAATACAAGACAAACACTCAAACTTGTACTTTGATTAGTGATAGTCAAAATATAATTATTGGGTTTCGCAGGGATCTTGTGGAACTTCTTTGACAAAAGGTATGTGGAGACTTGAACTCATCTATCACTTGGAAAGTTTATTTCTATTATCTCCTATATTGAGACATAAGTCGTGTTACGATATAGTTTTCTCTATACACATTTGAGATTTTAAGCCGAGTATATCTCGCTTATATATTTCTCGAAATATGTGTTGGTAAGGTTTCGCTTCGACCAAGTTCATCTTATATCATGAGAAAATTGCCGAGTAACATCTTACATGGTTTGTGTGATACAATCATTTGACGTAGGCTTGGAATATTTCGATAATGATTATTTCAATATCTTGAAAATTGCTTTGATGCTAATAGTGTGTGAAAACTATTGTCATTATAGAAGAATGTTTCAATGATTGAAATAAAGAGTTGAGGATGTAACAATCTTTGGATATAAGCATATATAGTATGTTAGCACATTAGTGTATAAATCCATAAACCAAGGGGAACCAAGAGTATGCATATGTGTGTATACGAAATTGGGTGAAGGAGACAAGATAAGTATGCGGACATAGACGCATGCAGGCGAAGTTTTGGCTTGGAAACTTTCTCGTAGAGTTTGGAAACTTAACAAACTCAAAATCTGGTTGCTTAAAAATACGCACATACCTGTACGCATACTTAAGCTAGTTACTTTATTAAATCGGCCCGAGTTCATGGACTTAAACATTTAAATCATAAGGAATGCAATCTTTGCAAAACAGTGGCTATAATGTTCATGATTGATTCAAGTGAATCAAACCAATTTGGTTTCGATTGTGTTTTCTATACAATTGAACAACTTTAACTAGTTTCATTTGAGTCATTTGAACTAGTTATGGTTAAGATGAATAAGGTTGATATGAGAGTAATCACATGGCTAACCTCAGTTAACAATTTGTGAACCAACTTTGGTGTACACGTTTAGGTACGGTTACATAAACCTAAATGAGGGTACATTTCATTATTGTAACAAGCTAAGTTCGATCTAATGGTTGAAAGATATTAGCTTGGTTGAATCGTGTTTTCATCTAGCAGTGAATATTGAATGCTTTGTTACCAAGGTAACTTAGATTGCAAACCCCGATCGAAAACTATATAAAAGGAGAACTCTAGGCAACCTGGGAAACCTAATCCTCACACCTCTGTGTGTTACTAGTTGCATAACTAGAATTGATTCTCTCCTTTAACCTTAGGTTTCTTCTCGAGACCCCGTAGGTTAACGACTTCAAGACTTCATTGGGATTGTGAAGCGGACTCCAATTATTATCTTTGTAGTTGCGTGATCCGATCTTGTTGTTTCTATCGTGTTGAGTACAATTGAAATAATTGGCTCGAGATTCTATATCTCCGATAGGCAAGATAAGAAAATTAATCACACACAAACTTCGTCTCATCGTTTGTGATTCCACAATAACTTGTTTCGCTAGTCGATTAAGTTTATTGTGAGGTGATTGATAATTCTAGGCCGTTCTTTGGGAATATAAGTCCCGGGTTATCAATTGGTTCTGTTCACCTTGATTTATCAAAAGACGGAACAAAAACTCTTGGGTATTTCCGTGGGAGGCGATTTATTCAATCCTATAGACATTTATGTGTGAGATGGATTTGTCTATCAAGTCTTCGACTTTGGGTCGTAGCAACTCTTAGTTGTGGGTGAGATTATCTAAGGGAATCAAGTGCGTAGTATCCTGTTGGGATCATAGACGTAAGGAGCGCTACTGTACCTTGAATCAGTGTGATATTGATTAGGGTTCAACTAATCCCGGTTCGAAGTTAATTAATAGTATGCTGAGTGTCTCGTAGCGGCTTAATACGGTGTGGTGTTCAACTGGACTAGGTCCGGGTTTTTTACGCATTTGCGGTTTCCTCGTTAACAAAATTTTGGTGTATGTGTTATTTCTTTTCCGCATTATATTTTGTTATATAATTGAAATATCACTAAAAGTTGTGCTTTAAGATCAATCAATTATAATATCCAACCTTGGGTTGTTGATTTACATTGATTGACACTTGAACATTGGTCTTTGGTACCGTTCAAGTTACTCCTCTTAATCAATCGGGCTCGCTGATTTCTATTTGCTGATTGCGGATTAAATTAAGAGTTAGAGATATTAAACTCTTTGATATGATTTATTCTAGATTGAGTGACTATCTAGTTGATTCTCTAGAAAGTGTATTGGAGTAAGTCTCTCGGATTGCCAAACGAATTGTTAGGTGTAGTTGTTAGACCCCGCATTTTCACTTTCAACCGTTAAAGCAACTCAAGTCTGTAAGCCACCTTACCAACTCTTTTTATCACTTCAAAAGGACCATCATATCTTGGAATTAGGCCTCTATGCACCGTCATGCAAGAAATCTTCTTCCAAATTTGGGGCGTTAGCTTTAGCAACACCATATCTCCCACCTCAAATTCCATATCTCTGCGATGCAAATCAACATACTTCTTCATTCGTCTCTGCGCCTTAGATAAACTATCACACGCCTACTCAGTCATCTCCGTTTTTGACCTTTGCATAGCGAT